>ML103096.1:0-171674 GCA_003697995.1 Taxidea taxus jeffersonii
CCCCCCCCCACCCCATCCCTTCCCTTGCTTCTAAAACTAACTAAATAAGTAAATATAAAAACAAAACAAAATCCTCTCCCTGCTCCCTGGGCTTCTGCTTGACCCTGAAATGACCCCTTGCCTGCTGGCTTCATACGGGTCTTTGAACCGAGCTCTCTGTGGAATGGCGCAGTCACAGCTGTGGAGACCGGCCTCCGGGGCTGGCCTGGGGTTCCAGACAGTGGCAATGGCTACCCAGAGGTAGAGTGGAAATGTGGGCGGGATAACAGGGCTTTCCCAGTGCGGGCGCTCACGCTGGGCACTGTCACCACAGCCCTGAGGAATCCTTCTCGCTCTAACAATGAAGTGGCACCGTTGTCCCCATTGCGTCCACAAGGAGAGCAAGATGCCACATTAGGGGCTTTGGGGTCAAGAAAAGCGTGTACCTTCTCAAGCTGAGTGAGTGGCAGGGACAGGACAGAAGCCCGGGCCATCGGCTCTGGAGCTGGGGCTCTTTCCTCCACCCCATGCACACATGGGTGCATAGAGGGGTGTGCAAGTGACGGGGAAGGAGCCATGGCTAGGATTCCAGAGACCTGGCCATGTGACCTGGGATCTCTCAGTGCCTCTCTTGGGGCCTCAGATGCTGATATCTGCAGAAAGGGCCTTTGCTCAGTCTCCTTCCCCGGGATCTTTTGAGGACCAGATGGGGTGCCCGAGATTAAGGGTGCCTAGCAGAAAGGAGCTCCTGAAGGGAGGACTGGGACTGTGGCCCCTGGTCCCCCATCTGCCACATCCAGGCTTCTCGGGATACACGAAAGCCTCCTCATTTGAAGGCAAGCAGAACGTCAAACAGAGAAGCAAGAAAGAGGAAAGACAAAGGAAGAACTAGCTCTTGGAGGCTCCTCGAACCACCCTGGGCAGATACGGTCCCAAGAGCCACCTGCATGATAGCGTGCTCACCGAGATCGTGGCTCTGATCTTTGGTATCAAACAGCTGGACGCTGACAGTCTCCTGCTTCTGGTCCCCATAATAGGTGCCATCCGTCACCAGGTGGACGATGACAGCTGCGGCAACCATTGGCTGAGAAAAGTATGCCTGAAATGCAGAAGGCACAGGAGGGTCACTCATGCACTCAGGCCACGGGGCGGGGGTTGCAAGAAGCATCTTCCGTTTCAGGGCCTGGGCCGCTTGGTACGGGTCCGTGATGGGAACAAGGAGGCCGTGAGGAACACAGGCTCTGAAGTCAGAAACTCTGCTCCAATATGGCTCTGCACCTGCTGAGCTGCATGACAGGGAGGGGCAGCTCTGCCTCTCTGGGCCTAAGTGCCCTCACTTCTAAGTGATATATTAAGTAAAAGAACTCGATCACAGGGTGGTTGCGAGTCTCCAGTAAGATAATAGGAACAAAGGATCTGGCATACTCTAAGACCACATAAAAAGGCATTATTATTATTTGCCACTTCTCTGTCCTAGCCTCTGTGCAAGGCCTCAAGGAGAAAAAGCTAAGTAAGACAGGGCCCTTGCCTTTCTGCAGACCATGGAGTTCAAAGTGGGTCAGTGATATGCAGATCAAAAGTCAATACAATCCCTAATCCTTAGTCGGGAAGATGGAACCAATGACAGCGATACAATGACAAGTACAAGCGATACGTGACAAGTGTCATCTGACAGATGACCGGACATGTACAAGACTAGAAGGGAGAGAACAGTCACTTCTCTGTGGGGATCAGTTAAGACTTCAAGGAGGAGAAGACACTCTTAAAAGGCCTTGAATGATGAACAGAAGGTTCCAGGCAGACAAAAGATATCCAAAGTCTTTGCCAAAACAAGAAGGACAGGGGCATTCCATGCGCATCAAAGGGATTCTGTTTCAGGGAGCCTCCTACTGCTAAGTGTTTTGTTCTCTGTCCTTACAATTAACACCCTCAGTGGGGAGACAAACCATCTTGCGGAAGGGTCACAGGAGCTGGTGCTTCCTGGGGCCCAATCCTGGAGATCCTGAGGCTTTGGCTTACCCGGAGCCAGAAAGTGGTCTGAGCCATCTGGGAGTATGGGTAGCTGAAGGTACAAGGGTACCAGGCATGCTGGGAAATGCCTTCACTGAGATCTATCACCTTCGTTCGGCACACCTGGGGAGAGAGAAAGAAAAAATATGTTTTAGAGGATCTCCACAGCTACACTAAATTCAATCAGATACACCTTCCCTACCTACCTATTTTGTTCTGAGCACCACAGGAGAACACAGGGGTGCGCAGACAGGAGTCTGCCCCAGGAGCCCATACTCTGCTGTAGAACAGGGAGCCCTCAACACTGTGAAGGGCAGAACAGACATGTTTTGGCGGCAGAGGTGACAGAGAAATGCTCATGGGGACAGACGCTGGAGGAGTTGACCTCTGAGCTGGATCCTGAAGAACAGAGCGGACACAGGGGAAGAGTGTGCAGGTGCAGGGAGAAGGAGCAAAGGCTCAGGGGAACGGAGAAGTCTAGAATGTGCTAAGCTGCCTGCTACTCTTAGAGCTTGGGGAAGGTGGCAGAAAAGGCAGGATAAGGGGCTGGGATCTCACTGAGTGGTGAACTGCAAGCAGACCATTTTAGCACAAATCTGTACATTGTGCTCAGAGCTGTATTAAAGACAGAGAAAAGACTGAGACAGGACGGCCATATCCCCCAGAGACAGAAAGTGCGTGCACGTGCGTGTGTGTGTGTGTATGGGCGTGCATGCACGCGTGCTGAGTATACGCGTGCCTACTGTGTATCCAAATGTTATATCGTCCCTCACTTCATTCATTCGAGTCCTATTTCTTGGGAGACAGCATTTTGCAGAGCACTGTGGGACGAGACAGATGCCGAGGAGCTCCCAGGGAACAGTGAGCATAGATACCCATAGAGGCACCACACCAGCACATACAACTGTAAACTGTAAACTGTAAACAGCAGAAAACAGAAAAGTTCTACAATGGAAAAGGCCAGGAGCAACTGGCTTGTTCTTGAGATTGGTCAGACCTTCCGCAGAAGGCCATCTGGCATTCATGTTTTTCCTCTGACGTTGAATGTGGCCCCTCTCTCAACCCTCCCCTGTGGATCTGGGTCTTCTTATATCCTATACCCAGGAAGTCCTATACCCGGGAAGGTCTCCCCACACTCATCCAAGAAAGGCTGACCTAGCGAACTCTATCTTGAAAGCTATTTAAAAAAAAAAACCCAAAAGATAATCTAATATCAATCATAATAAACACATGTACATGTAAAACAAATATAAAAAGGGGAAAAAAGAAATATATATGTGTATATATACACGTATACACACATATATGTATACATACATGCATGTATATATACATATATGTATATAGGCATACGCACATACGTGCATATACATACATGTATATATGCATATGTATGCCTATACATACACATATACATATATGTATATACATACATACATATATGTATATATGTATATGTACATATGTATATATGTATATGTACATATATGTATACATATATACATATATGTATATACACACACACAAGAATCAAGGATACTTATTCCAGCAATATTTGTAGTAGCAAAAAATTGGGAATAGCTTATATGTTCATCTGTTGGGGAAGGGATGCGTCAGGTAAGAAATATTCACATGACAGATTTTCTACATAGCAAAAGACTCTTATGAGGCCTGAATTAGATTCATATATAGGGATGACACGAGATATTTAATGTCAGGTCCACTACGCATCCTGGCCACTGAAAACAGAAGCCCTACTCCTGAGTTCAAGACCTCGATGGAGAGATTACAAAAACATAACACTGAATAAAAACAAGACAGAAAAAGGAACCAGGTATAAATGGACAGGTACAATATGATGTCATTTATAAAAAAATCACACAAAGCAAGACCATATATCGCCCAGAGATTCCTACAGATAAGTGCAGATGAAACACAGAGTGTAAAAGTCATATATCAATTTCATTAGTAAAACTCAAGACAAAATACATGATGCCTATGTTGTAATCTACAACTGCAATCTCGGTGCTTTTTTTAAAAAATAGCTTTCTTTTTGTACTGGGGTGATTTTATATTTACAGAAAAGTTGCAAAGGTAATATGGAGTCCTGTACATATGCTTCACCTGTGTCCCTTACTGTTAATATCTTCATTAATTCATTCTCAAAACCCCAAACAGAGGAAGATAATTTGCTTAGTCAGCTTTGGGGAATCACAGATCAGTCACCCTGCAAGTTCTGCAGTGACATGCCGGCCTCACTGAAGGAGAGCCTGGTCTACCTTTGACATCTGAATGTCAGATTAGTTCATAGGTTTTGAGGGATTCACAGGGTTCCTTGGAGGTGTCCATTGCGGGTTAGGCTGTGAGATCTGCTTCCTTCTCTCTCTACTGCTTTACCTGTAACATCTCCACTCACCTGTCTTAGATATCCAGCTGTCACGTAATGTTTCCTTTAAGAAAAGAGCTTTACTGCATGAAGAACACTGAAAATTACTGAAACCTGTTTATTGCCAAAATTCCCCATCGCTTCCCTGAGAAACCAGTGGGTTCTGGGCACATGGTATGAGTTTCCTGAATATCAAGGTAGACTCTTAAGCAGAAGAAGGGGCCAAGATTCAACCATCTCATTGGCCAGAAGCAGGTGACGGCTTCTGCTATTCAAATCTCTAGAAGCCTAATACCAAGGAGACTATGGGCAAAGCAGCCACTTTATTAGGCTGGAAGATGTCTTCCAGTTTATTTATTTTCCTACAAAACAACTGGGACGGAGCTCAGGCAGATCTGCCAGTGGATCGTGTTACATTTGACAACAGTGTGAGACTTTGCATAAACTCTCTATGGCATTTGAAATCCAGCAACTGGACTTGTATCGTTCTGGAATTCTTTTTTTTTTTTTTTTAAAGATTTTATTTATTTATTTGACAGACAGAGATTACACAAGTAGGCAGAGAGTCAGGCAGAGAGGGGAGGGGAGAAGCAGGCTCCCTGCTAAGCAGAGAGCCCGATGCGGGACTCGATCCCAGGACCCTGGGATCATGACCTGAGCCGAAGGCAGCGGCTTAACCCACTGAGCCACCCAGGCGCCCCTCGTTCTGGAATTCTTTCCCCTGTATTCTGAGCTGCTTGTCCCCAGCCGAGTGGGGTGGAGTGGATCTCTGGAGTGCTGGGGGCTGGAGAGGAGGGGAGGAGGGCAAGGGCTTATCTCTGCATCTAAAACATTCATGGTCAGAGAAGTCTAAGACATGAACAAAGCCCTCTTATTGCTTAAATACAATTTTCTCTTATCTTGTCGGCTCTATCAGCACTAGACAGGGTTTTAGAGGTACACACTGCTGTTATTTTATTCTCCTGTTTTCCTATTTAGATTGTGTTTGTTCCAAGCTGGCTGCGATCCTGACCAGGGACAGTCAGAGCAGATCAGAGAGGAACAAACAAAACCAGCTGAACCTTTGTCCAAAGCCCCAGTTGATCTTAAAACCATCTATGTTCCTGGGGGGAGGCTGGGGGTGGAGAGGGCGGGTTGCAGGGGAAAGCTGAAGGAAACACTCACAAGCCTTTTGCTTTTATAGACCTTGTGGATTCTACTCATTCAGCAGCCACTGACTGGGGGTATGTGGTGTGGTACGCCGGGCTCCGCATCCCTGAGAGAAAGAGCTTTGCCCTTGGCCGCAAGGTTGGTCACTAGGGATACAAGTGTGATACCAAGGTGACTGATTCAATACGCATGCTCTGTTTTCATCCACTGACTTCTTTGCACCTTCCAAAAAAAGCAAGTGTGATCGCATGAAGGATTTCAGAGCAATTTAGATTTCCCTGAACGTTGGTGGGGGAATAAGCAGGAGACTCACATCCCATACTCCATGGGGCCTCAAGCTCCCCCAGCAGCCCCAGGAAGCAAGCTCTGTCTCACGCATCATCTCCATTCCTCCAGGCTTCCCAGTGTCATTGGCTCCAGTGACCTCTGTATCTCTCTCAACCTCCCCTTCTTCCCAATCGGCGCCTCGCCTCTCAGATCCCACGTGAGCCATTCTTCTCTCACCCCGATTATCCACTAGGCACAAGTCCTTATGATGATGCCAATAACCCTTGCTGAACACAGCAACTGTTTACCTTCCCTGTCATTCTGTGCTCCATCCCTTTGCCTCATTCCACCTTGCACAACACACCTGGGGGGCTCTAAAAACAAGGGCAGCCTCTAGGCTTCAGGTTCTCCTAGACAGATGAAGACAGGGTCCCCCAGCTAGCACCTGCGTTTCTGCCTTATGCACTCGCATGCCCAGTGCGGCTTTATTGACAATAGCCGAGATGTGGAAACAAACTCATGGTTCATCAAGAGGCCAATGGGTGAGCAAAACGGGATCTATCGATACAGTGGGATATCACTCAGCCTTCAAAACGAAAACCCTGTCAAATGTGACAGTAAGGATGAACCTTGAGAACATCAGGCCAAGTGAAATAAGGTAGCCACAAAAGGACAAATATTGTATTATTCCACTCCTATGAGGTATCTAAAGTAGTCAAATTCACAGAACCAGTGAGTGGAATAGTGGTTGCCAAGGGTTGGGGGAGGGCGGGAAAGGCAGCTGCTAACCAGCAGACATCAAGTTTCCAGTAAGCCAGAAGATGAAGTTCCTGAAGTCTGCTGTAGCTGTAGTCAACACCAGCTTATTGTACACCCAGATATGTGTTAAGGTAGATCTCTGTGTTAAGGTGGCTCAGTGAGTTAAGTCTCACTCTAGATTGTCATCTCACTTATTGTCAGGTTGTCATCTCAGGGTCCTGATATCAAGACCCACGTCAGGCTCCCTGCTCTGCAGGGAGTCTGCTTGGGATTCTCTCTTCCTCTCCCCCTCCCCTGTTCCTGTTCTCTCTCTCTCTCTAAAATAAATGAACCCCCCCCAAAAAAAGGTAGATCTTTCATCAACTTTTTTTTGTCACAGTAAGGCATGATACAGTAGCATTTTGAATCAGTAAAATACTGATATTCATTGAACCAATGTATACATTAATAAAATAAGTGATCCAGTTCAGGTGGGGGGAGAGAAAGTCACATAATGATGCTAGGCAAAGAGCAGATGTGGCTGGGCTGGTGAGTATCCTCCCTTAGGTATTCTCAGGGTTGGAGGAAGGATTACCCAGTATCTTCTTGATTACTTCAGAGCCAGAGAACTCACTTCCCCTTATAGGCAGTTCAGTGGACCTCTAGACAGCTCTTCCCAACAGCTAGGAGAAGATGTCTGGCTCTGCTTCCTCCTACTTTTTCCTCTAAGCAGCAATGTCTATAAGCTTTCTGATTTAGAGTTCCAGACTTAGAGGGAATTGAAGATGTATTTACTGAGACCATTCCTTTTGCCGGGCTCAAGGAAGAGTGGGCTCTCTTGTATAGCACAACACAGCAAGTAGGTAGCAAAACTGTTATTTAAATGCAGACTTTTCTGGCTCCAAGAACTGATGCCTTTTCCTCACCTGTGCTCAGCACCCCCTCAATCCTACTTTTTTCATTAAAAGTTTATTTATTTTAGTAAGCTCTATACCCAATGTGGGTCTCAAACTCATCAGCCTGAGCTTAAGAGTTCCATGCTCTTCTGACTGAGCCAGCCAGGAGCCTCTCAATCCTACTTTTTTTGTGTGTAGGACCACCTTCAGTGAGATGTCTCCCTCTTCCCCAAGCATTCATGGCAGAAAGAGCAGACAGGAATTGGGGTGTCCATGTCACTCCTTTCTCCCAGAGAAGCCCAGTTCTAGGTCTCTGATGGAAGCTGAGCAGCCACTGTCCTCCAGTCCCATCTTAAAACCTGCAGGACCTGGGGGGTAAGAGACTGTGTCCCCGCTTGGTCTTTAACATAAATGCCTTAGACATCCCATCATCTTCAGGGATGTGCTTACACCAAACACCCTCCACAGGAAACAGGAGAGCTGGGTCAGTTCTGACTGTGTCACTTACTAGCTGGACCTCTCCCCCACCCTCGGTTTCCCCATCTGTGAAATGCATCGGTTGTACAGAATGGCCCTCTAAGTAGCTTGAGGACGCCCACAGCCATAGCATCCACCATGGGTCTCAAGGTCACAATACAATTTATCCCACAGTCAGCCTCTGAGAGCTTGGGATCATTGTCCCATTTTTCTGATGAGGAAATGAGGCACAGAGGCTTTAGATAACTCCTTTAAGGTCATCTACCCAGCCGTACAGGACAGCCGGCAGCCAGTCTCTGATCCCTCTGCCACCATGTTCTGTGTGTTCTGTCACAATGGACCAGGACTGGTGCTGGTCTTGCTCAAAACCTCCCCTTTGGCTGACAGAGAAGAAGGCACCAGCTTCTACTCTCTTTGCCCCCTCTTGCTCTACCTGCTCTCCCTGCTCCAAGGTCCTCAGACTTCACCTGCCAAAGCACAAAAACTAAACCCGTGGCCCTGCTATTTATCATCTCCTCCATGGCCACCCAGGGATCAAGGGATGGGAAGTCACCCGGTCATAGCTTACAGTGGTCTTTGGGAGCCGGTTTCAGCCCTGTCACCACTTTCACTAGCAGCTGCAGCCCCACCTTGCCCCTCCCCACGCAGCAGGTGGGCTCCCTTCTCCCCAAGGGACACTTTCTCTGGCAGGCCCTGGACTCCACCACCACAAGGTCTGCACCCAGATTTCCCCCCAACCCCCACCTCCCTCCAGGGCACTGGCTGCCTGTTTTGTGAAATGCGACACACCCTTCAAAGCCAGTCTCAAATATCACCCCTCCTCTGAGAGCCTTTGCTCACCCCCAAGCAGAATTAACTGCTCTCTGTTGTGTCCACACAGCTCTTTATGCACCTCGGTTACAGCGCCCGTCAGGTTGGATGATGGTCTTTCCGGTCTTTCCCTTGGAATTCTGAAGACTTCCAAGGTGAGAAGCGTGCGTTATTCACGCTCCCGTCAATCCTAGCAGATCACCTGGTGGCAGAACACAGTAGGTGCCCCAAGACCAGGAGTCACAGCTGGAGCGGTGGCAGCTAGGGGGTCCCTGTCCTAGGCTGGGCACTTTGTTGAGGTTTTCGTGTGCACTAAGTCATGTGGGCCTCAGGACAGCTCTGTCAGGGAGGTACTAGGATTATACCCATTTTATAGATAAGGACTTGAGGCCCCCATACCTTGCCTAAGGTCACATAGCTCATTAGTGGAACCAGGATTCAATTCTCAGGCACAAACTCAACCCACACTCTTAATGGTAAATGAAGGCCGCCTTGGAAAGGGCCACGCGCCGGTCTCTCAGGGGTGTCAGGGAGGATGGACATGGGATTTCGCCTGAACAGCAGCTGCTTCAGCAGCCCGGAGCAGACCCCCACAGAGCTGCCCTGGGACAGGTGATGTGGTGGAAAGAGCCCGGGCTGCCAGGCGAGAGGCTTGCCTACTAGAACTGACCCACCTGCTGACTTCCTCTGACACTCCGCCTTCCCGCGTGCAGAAGGACAGAGGAAGATGAAGCCTTGAAAGGCTTTTCAGTTCTGACAAGCTGCCAGCATTTCACTCCCAGCCTCTGCCTGGTGAACGAGGCAGGAGAGAGTGTCGACTCCGTCATGAAGTGGGATTGTTCTGTCAGCTCCTGAGTCGACTCCTGGCCCCCAGGCCTCTGGTCTCTGGAAGGCTAATTTCACAGCCACCTTTCCACAAACACCGGAGGGGTAACATAAACATTTACTGTAGCCATCCCAGCAACGTGTCTTCTGTTTTCTTTTCTTTTCACGCATGTGACAAAAAGCTGGTTCTTCCCCTCAAAGCCTTGAGGTCGGATATTTGTGCTGGGGGCATCCTCAGAGATCTGCCTCCGGCCATCACATCTGACAGAGAGATGAGGAACAGGGGCCCACTGGGGATGGGAGAGACAGGCCGTAAGCCCCTCCGGGATGGGCCAGGATGGGTGGTGGTGACTGGGGTCGCACGGGCTGACAGACACGGCGGCCTCTGTGGCCCCAGGACTCGGGGGCTCTTGTCCACTCCACACACCACCTGCCACTCCGTCCAGCACCCGCCTCCAAACCCCTCCTTTGCCGAAGACTGCTTTCAATTAGAGGAGTTAACGATGTCTTGCTTTCAAAGGGTTTTTTAAATCCAGTTTATCTTCCACCCACACACGTCGTACACAAAGGCGGGGAGACAGAGGGAAAGCAGGGGGAGCGGGAGTTCTGGTATTTTCCCACACAGGGGAGATGCCATGAGGTTTCTATTGAATTTCGCTTTCACAGATCTCCATGCCCTCTTGTCAGTCAGAGGAGGGAGGGAGCACTCTTCAAGTCTCTGGCCCATCCTCTCCAATTTCCTCTTTCAACCCAAAGGGACCTGGGGATGGGTCTCACAGAAGAAAAGAGGAAAAGGAATGGGGAGGGGGAGCATGGGGGTGCACGCTGATACTAATGATACCCATAAACGTACAGGGCACGCACACACACGCGCACACACACACATGCACACACCCCAGGGAGTGTTTCCAAGTATTTCCACTTGGGCCCCAGTTTAACGCCAGGCTTGCAGATCCAATGCCAAAGTATTTCCCCAAGAGCTACAAGGTTGTAAGAGGGACAGGCAGGAGTCCTTGATACGAAGATGGTGGGAGGACAAGCCAGCTGGGAGACCATGGGTCAAGCCACGGAGACCATAACAGCGAGTGGGCCAAGTGCAATAAAGCCACCCCTGTGAAGCTGGCGTGGCTCTCCCTTCCAGAACACGGTGCTCCCTCCTCAGTGCTCCCCTAGGGAAGGGAAAGGGCACCCACTTTCGCAGCCCACAGTACTGGCACTGACCAGGTATCATTTCACCACAATTGGGAGGAATAAGCAGTTTTGTCCCCATTTTAGAGATAAGAAGTCTAAGACTTGGAAGGTACTGGGACTTCCTCACAGCTTAAGAGTCAAAGCCAAGTGGTCTGACTCGAGGTCCCTGTCCTTCTTACCGCGTGGGTGGAGACTCCCCAGTAGCTTTTGGTCACCCCTCTTGTGGTTTCCTGTCTGTCCATCTGTCTCCATGCTTAAGCATCAAGAGCAGTGCTCGCGTCCGATTTCTCTCTCCCCTTCACCAGTGTCCAGTGCAGGTCGCTAAGCTGCGGCTCAGCAATGCTGCGGCTCAGCAATGCTGCCACATTGAACTAGGATGGCTTATCCAAGGCCAGACTTGTGGTTCAGGGCTGACATATTTGATCCAAAAGCCCAGGGTGTGGACATGAGAATGCCAGGTGGTAGAGAGAAGGCCCCAGGAGACCTTGGATTCATTCGTGAGCACCGAAAGCTTGGACCCATCCATCACCAGGCTCCCATGCACTCAATGGACAACAAGACAGATGATGGCAGTAGTCACTGGTATTCGCAGTGATTCCTCCCATTACTCTCATGCCCACCAGCATCTGTCCAAGTCCATTATTTCACTTAAGTCTTACAACCACCCTCTGAGGAAGGTACTAACATTACCTCTAGTTACTCGATGAGAAACAGGCTGGTTGCTAATGGGGAGGATGTGAGCCTTCAAGACCACTGGACCAGCTGAGGCACACATCAGTGCTGCCAACGCCCAAGCCCTTGCTCAGGACAGACACTATTAATTAAGCGGTGCACACTGCTCCCCTGAGTGTAGACCTCAGAATCCATCTTAATAAAACACTATGACGAGCCATTCACTGTCGGTCAGGAATGGCCCAGGAGATGAACCTATCTGCAATCCTTGAACTTGGCTGTTAGCTCACTGAGGGCAAGCCTGGGGGCTTACCTCTGACCTCTTCAGTATCAAGAGTGATGAAAAGCCTAAAGTCAGCACTAAAGCCAAGACGAGTTGAATACAAGGATGAATTACCAACAATAACTGCTGGTCTTCTACTACATACAGGTGTCCCCCGCTTTTCCAAAGTTCATGTTGCACCCCCTTGCAGGAATGAAAGGCCTAAATTAGTACCCATTTTTGCTAACTGAAAGAAATCGAAAGAGGATTTCCACTTTTATGAAAGAAGGCAAAAAGCAAAAACAGCATTCAGTGTTTGTTTGTGGCAAGTCCTGCAGGGGCAGTGTGGACCCCAAGCAGCAAGAGGCACCCCGCTCACGGCTTCCCCAGAACTACACTCAGCATCTCCGTATCAGGCCACCAGAGCTCCCTGATCCATGCCTGTGAGCATCTGTGCTTGATCTCGATTTATTTAGTGCCTTCATTAGGTATCAGAAAAGCCAAAGAGATATTATTTTTTGGGTTTGGGAACACTCAAAAATTCTGTCCTATAAATTACTGGCATTTGCTCCTTTGCTTGATGCCATATGGCTTATGAAAGATGTTGCGAGAGCACCCTGTCGGAGGTTCTAACATTCTAACAAGTGTTTCATGTGCCTGGTCTTAGTCGATACGTATACAAACACTGGAAACCCAGATGTGGAGATTCACCTGGCTGCGGAGTCCTGGAGTCCTCCCCCTCCGGGATTCTTCTCCTCACTCCTACGTCCATCTTCATCTCCTTCCTGTGCCTCTCATTCCAAACTGACCCCTGAACATAGAGCACTTTAAGGGCAACTGAGGTGTGACACACAGACAGACATACCACCACCACCACCACCACCCCCGCCGACCTCTTTTTTATACACTTCATAGCACTGAGAAAAGACAGAGATAGAAACAGAGAGACACAGAAAGAGACACAGAGAGGAAGAAAAGCCAAGTTTTCTCATAGTGACCATTAGAAACAATTATCACCTTCCCCAGGCCTCCAGAACAACCTTCCCCTCTGATGCCTGCCTTCTAGAGATAGAGAGGAGGGGGAGAAGTGAACTGCCTTTCTTTCAATTTTGAGACTTCTTATTTGGCATGGACAGACAACCAAGCAAAGACGCATTTCCTGTGTACAAGGCGGGTGTGCAGAGCGGAGAGATGCCTCCTTCCTTGTACCCACAGCTCTGGAAATAGCTGCGGACCTCAGGGCCTCCACCCAGGAGACACTTCCAGGTAAGATCACTTGGCATTTGATGCCCTCCAGCCATGGGGCTCTGTCCTGAGGTGATGAGCCCCTCAGTGCCCCTGAGGTCTGTCCCTAACACATTAAGTATTCCACGCTCTACCGGGGTCTACGATCTTCAGGCCCACATCTCCCCCCCACATGTCCAGAATCCTGAGGTTTGGGGTCCCAACCCTTGGCCCCATCCAAATGACTGTGCAGAAGAAGCCAGGCTTTGGAGCAGAACAGAGTAAGGAGTGCACTGAAGACATCAGTGTCCTGGAGCACAGTAACACTTTTACAGTGAAACTACAAGTCTTGGAGGAGAAATGGTTCATGACCAATTCTACGGTTCTAGGGGACACCAACTGGATGCCCTAACCTTCTTCTAAAGGTGAAGTTTACTCAAGAGACCTGAGAAAGCATCGGTGAGAGGTGGCAGGGCCAAGCTGAAACGAGCAACCGCAAGAGTGCAGACCCTCGCATCCTTGGGAGGTGGGCATCACCGGCCTCACTCACTCAACAGGTATGGAGCGCGCCAAAGCCACATCTGTCAAGGCCGGCGAGGTCCAGTTACTCCACATCTATCTCATTCGGGACAGGGGAGGACACGGAGGGCTACGGAGCGCGGACGGCCATCAGGGGGCGCTGAGGGCGATGCCCCAGCTGCGTTCACCTCTGTTAAACCCAGCCTGTGTCACAGGGGAGGGGAACTTCCCATTTACCCACTTTCAGGTGCGGCCAAGGGAGACATAATCAGCACAGCAGCAGCGACGATCATTATGAATACTGACACCGGTCACCAGTTCATGTAGAGTGAGGTGCTGGTTCAAACAGTCCCACCCTGAGAGGTGGGAGGCCTCTCCCCACCTCACACACGGGGAGCCAGGCGTTAGGCCGTGCCCCTCGCTGGAGCCCAGACAGCCATTCTGAGGAGGCACTGGGCAGGGGCTCGAGCTTCTCCAGCCAGTAAATCCTCTAACAAGAGAGAGTGATTAGTGTCGGATGTGGCGGTCGGCTTTTGTGCTGCTGACAGCTCCTCCCTTGAAAGGCCTGGCTGGGCTCATTTCACAGGGGCCCTCCTAGGCCTGCTCCTGGCTCCGTAATTATGCCATTCGCCAGTCACCCAGGCCTGCCTCTGAACTCCTGACCCAGCAGTGAAAGACTTGGGATCTCATTACTAATCTCTTAAGCCACCTAGTCTTCCAAAATACATCCATTTAACTCGGAGGCCAAGGCTTTGGGGGTGGGAGCCCGGGAGAGGGAAAGTCCAGCACAGGGACTTCTCATGACACGGCCCATGTTCCCCTTCCTGAGGTCTGCGGCCCAAGCCTGAGGGGTGGGGGGACTGTCCTGTCCGGCTCCGCCCAGGGCAGGCCTCACTGAGGGTCAGCAGCTAGGCTTTAGGGACCGGGAAGCCTTTGGAGGGGGAAAGGCATCAGGCCCACCTGTTTGTAATTTCAGGGGTGTGGGTAGGGGATGAGGCCTCTGTTTGTTTTAATTATTATTATTGTTGTTGAGAAGGGAGGGGGAAAAATGAGCAGAGACTGCTAACATCTGGAGGCTGCTGTCCAGCTTACGTGATCTCCCGGTGCAGAGGAGGAACACGGGATCCCCAACCAGATGGTCCGTGGGTGACTTCATGGCCCAGTAAGATACTGACGGGGTTGGGAGGGTGCGTGCTGGGACCTTCTGGAAATTCTTAAGGGTGAGAGCCAGGGGTTTAGAGGCTCCCAGAAATCTGTTTCCTTTTGGGAGACTCGGGTTTTTTTTCCAGCCAAACCTTGAGTTTTTCTATTTCTCTCTCCATTTGTTCGTTCATTCATTCATTCATTCACTTATTTAATTTATATCTACATGTACGTTCCTTATTCACCTTGGTCTACAGGGTGGAAATGGATCCCAGATTTAAAAGACAATAAAGGTGAAATTCCTTCTCACAAGTAGCCCCCATGGGGAGAGCAGGGAGGTAAAAGGCTCTAGAAGCAGATACTCAGAGAACAGTGTGGTTGGATCTGTGTTTGAGGTATGTCCAGGCTGGGGGGGAGGGTGGGCACAGAGAAAAAAGCTGCCAGAGCAATCTGCCTGAGGGCCAGGTCTGAGCCAATTCTTAATGTCACCTGGGCTCTGGAGAGTGGAGGCCACGGAAGAGGCGAGTGAAGGGAGAGGATGGGCCAGAGCTGAGCCATGACAAATCTGGCTTCCCAGATGACATCAACAGCAGAGGCATGAAGGACAAAGTTCGAGATGCAGATCTTGGTGCAAGCACAGTTCTGAGCACATGGCTTTTTAAAAACATGCTGTTATCTTTCTGTGTTGCTAAACCTCTCTCTCTCTCTTTTTTTTTTTTTTTCCAGCATTCGTACTGAAAGCCAGTCATGCAATTTCATGAATTCTAGATCAGGATCTATAAAAGCAGGGTAGACTCCGGATCAGATCAAAGGGCACTGTGAGCTTCAACAAAGCATTCCTTCAACTCGAGATCAGAACACAGACGCTGCCGGCGAAAAGATGAAAATCCTGAGACACTGCCGACTCCAGACAGGAATCCAGAAGCATCACGATTTCTATTTCAGAGCCCAGCGGTTATCGTCAGTTCTGGAGAAGGGCATCAAGCACTGAAACCCTTCCAGCACTAGCCCAGAATACTGAACTACTATGACTCTAGAGTGCAACCAGGCAATGCTGTCTGCTCTAAATCGGGCATCCGGAAACCACTTGCAGAGAATCAGACATGAAAGCCAGAGAACACAACTCCAGTTAGCATCCCTCCAAAATGCCGTCTACTGGCTCTAGAGTTAAGAACACTCTGGAGCTAACCCCTGGGACACGGAAGGCTCCATCATTCAGCTCCGAGTTGCACGGACCCAAGCTGTGTGTCTTAGGCATCCCGCACACCTCTTTTTTTCCCTGTTTCTGGGAGTCCCGAGACGTTCACGGGTTAACCAGAAAAACACTGACCACATCCAAGCTAGCTGAACAGTGGTTATAATGGCCGTTTTAACCACACAGGCCAATTCACGAAAGGTCAGAGGAGTGATTTTTCACTCAAAAACATCTGGTTGAAAGAACAAGACTTTCTCGGGTTCATAAAACTAGGAGTTTCCAGGTTGTTCTTTTTTGTTTTTCCTCACGGTCCCCATTCCTTCCTCCTCTTCTTCAGCTTTCCCAATTAAGATCTGTGTGTTCCGAGTTGCATCCGCCATGATGTCCGAGTCACGCGCCCCGCAGGGAAACCCCCACCTGGTGCCAAGATGGCCATGCTGAGTGCACTGTCCCTGGGGTCTCCCTGCAATGCTCAGGATTCCCTCCTCCCTTCCTGGAACCCTGGGGAGCCAGAGCTGGAAACTGGGGAGTGATTGGTTCCCTTGTCTTTGCTTTTGAAGAGCAGAAAGTGCTCTTACCCAGGCAGCATGGAGCTTGATTTCTCCTAGAAGGAGGCCCCAAAGGATCTGGGGCATTGACTTATGCAAGGGATAAGAGGACAAGGATTGCTTAGCCTTTTAACAGGGTCCTGCTGAGCCTGAAGTGCAAATAAGGGCTTTTATTCTCAAGGACAAGGGCAGCATTGCTCTCTAGCCTGCCCCTCCAGTTTTCAGAGGCAGGGCTAGTGACTGTGACATGCAATCTGGGGCCTTTGTCCACCAAATGCCCCATGGACATGGCTGACTTACATGTCCAGCACCTCATGAGCAGATTCCGATGAGGGGCAGAGACCTTACAGAGTGGTGCTTTCCCCCCAGGGCGCCCTTGGCCGAGGCAACACATATCTGCAGGAAAGTAGGGTGTCAAAGCAGCAGCATGATCTGGGACCCACAATGTGAACTCTTTGACCAACCCTCTACCTGCCACATCCCTGAGCCTTCCACTGAGCAGCGGAAGTCACACACATTTTAAAGTCAAAGGGATGTGGGCTGGGACCTCAGCTGCTGGCCCATGCTGACAGCCTGACCTTGAATCCTTTGGAAAGGTCACACTCCTCCACTGCAAAATGAGATGCTGGTACCTCCTCTGGAGAGAGGTCAGTCTGGGGCCCAGGATGCGCTTTCAGGATCCCTTTTCCCCGACTCACACGATGGCATGCACCCCATCTGCCATGGAGGGGACAAAGGAGGGGATTTAAGAAGGCCCTGATTACTCTGGTCATCCACTGCATGTATCAGGGGATTCTATCCTGCCCCACAAGGGAATCACTACAGGCACTGATTTGTACATTTAAGCCAATCAGACATCGCTCAGCAGACATTGTTTCTAACGGCCTCAATGAAGACAGAAGCACCCTCTGAGTTCTCCCCAGGCAGAAAACCCTATGGTTGGCACAGAAAATCCCTAGATGGTAAAAGATAGAGCCCAGATCCTTAGCCACTCACAGGGCATTTGGTATGAAAAGCTGTGGATGCGGGAAATGCAAAGTAGAAGGCAGCTTGTGCTGTGGGTCACTGGATGGTTCCAAAAGGGCTATGTGATATCAGGAGAGTGAAGGTTGCACATGGGTGGGTGGTCAGAGGGGGCCATATGGCGGAGGTGCCATTTGAGCTAGACCCTGAAAGACAGTTCAGCCACCAAGAGGTGGACAGTTGCATGATGGTTCCTTTGGGCAGGAGAAACGGAAACCCCAAGGCCCGTCTGGGGACTGCCAGTCATCTGTTCTGCCCAGGATGCACCCGTCCAGCAGTGAGTGGTACAGAGGGGCTGACCTGAGGCCTTTGGATGTTAAGGAAGTAGAGAGAAATACAGAAAGCTTGGCAGGTGAGAGACCACAGGGACCCATGTTTATGGTGAATTATGGAAAATGTACTCCAAGGGCCAAATTTCTCCATTGAAGATATATGCACACTTCACAGATTTAAGACACTTTTTCAAAAAAAAGGTTAACATGTCCTATGTCACTCTGAAAAAGAGAGAAATATTATTTTTAAACAATTGATTGGGACAGGTGGTGTGGACCCTGAAAGAACTGGATTGGCTCCTGTCCCACCACGTGTGAACCTCCGCTTCGGCTTCTGTGGAATGGGAACGTGATTCCTACTACCCAGGTTGGCTAAAAGGAGGGAAATGCAATGACTGAACTGAACAGATTTAGGTGGCAGTTCCTCTAGGTCAAGCACTGCTTCAACTGTATCACCTGTGCTATTTTCCAGAATTCTCACAATTACTGCTTACTGTCCCCACTGTACAGATGAGAAGGCTGGGTAACTCCCCTGAGACCTTCCTGTAAGTGTCAGCTCTCACATGTGACAGACTCTAGATCGGCTCTGTCCAACAGGTAGCCCATTATCCCCATAGGGCTACTTAAGTGTAAATTAAATAAAATGAACAGGTGCTTGGTTTCGCAAGCCACGTTTCAACAGGTGGCTAGGGGTTACGCTATTGGACAGTGCACTTACAGAACCCCTCTACTCACTGGAAGTTCCGCTGGACAGCTGCTCTAAAGCCTGGGCTCTTAACAGTTCTGCCTTCTCTGGAACGTCAAGGCCCTGCCCCTAGCTCCCTGACACCCGCCAGTTTCTTTGCTTCCTCACATTGCACGGGACTGGTATTCTTTCCCTGGACCCCTTGCTTCCAGGCAGCACCACAGACCTGGATGGACATCACTCAGGCAGCAGTCACATTCCTGAAAGCCGTATCCTGCCAGCAGACCAACTCTCCCCAAGCTGCTGTGTCCCAGGACGGAGAGAAACATAGACACCAGCCAAGCGTGCCCGTTCACCAACAGCACAGATGGGTCCAGTGTGGGCAAGGGCCCCGGAGAGGGCAGGAGCCCAGGAAATGTCTGCGGGACCGGCCTGCCACAAAAGCACGCCTCTCCACGGGGCACCTCTTCCAAGCCCGAAGGAGCCCATCCGTCCCTCGAAAGGACCATGCACAAATGTACTTAGGACCTCCTGGGACTTGGATTTGGCTGAAACATCAGAGGAGTTTGAAGAGACCCAGGGCTGGGGAGGAAGAGAGAGTGGAAGGGCCTTTTTTGGGTCTAGGTCTATAGATAACACATCCAGGCGACTTTACAAAGTAAGGCTGGTGGGTTGGAGTGGGAGCAGGGGGCTTGCAACACAGACGCAAACAAAAACAAAACCCAGTGCACAGCCAAACCTCAGCTCTCCTCGGAACCCCATCCTTTGGGCCTGGCTTGAGAAAGTTTACTTTCAGACATAGGGAAATGAGCATGTGGTTTTGGGGACAGAATTCAATACCGCCAAAGCAGTGGGCTCAGCAAGCCGGACTGGCTCACGCTTCCTAAGTGCACTGCAACCCCAGAGAGTGAACGCTGTTTACATTTTTTACGTGTTTCTTGGGTACAGAACATGAAACTAAATTATACAGCAAAGGCCATGCTGGCTACACGCCGGTGCCCCCACTTAAAACAGAAACAATTAAAAAAAAAAAAAAAGAAGAGAAGAAAGAAAAGAAAATGAACAGCAGGAATGGAGAATGGAGAGGGTTCTCAGGGGTCCTGAGTGAATGCCAGGGATAGAAGGAAGGAAGGAGTCTGGTCCTGATTCTGAGAGTGGGGAAAGAAGACGTGGAGACCTGACGAGACGCAAGCAGGGCAGGCTTGGAGGGAAGACAAAAGAATCTTCCTAGAGGGGCAGTGGGCTGGGTTGGCAGGGCCGGAGCTGCTCTCCCTGGAGAACCAGTGGAAGCAGCCCCAAACCACAGAGCCATGCTTGTTCTTGGGCTCAGAGTCAGGAGGCCACGGGCAGGCAAGAAATGAAGACTCATTCCCCAAACCGGCCCCTCTCTGTTCCACGTGGCACCATCCCAGCTGGTGAGGACATGGCTGGTGTGTGTCTGCGAGGGCTGGGCACGGACCCCCGCTCTGCACAGAGCTCTCCGTGGCCAGCTGCCTTTGTCCATGGGTCACAGCCCCCTGTTGACCTCTGTCCTGCCCAATTGCAGGGTCTCTGTCCTTTCTTCCATGCAGGCTGCTCAAGGGTGGGGCTGAGGTTCACAGGTTTATCTCCACTTCCACCCATGGCTGAACATGATGCTTTGGACATAGTAGGTGGACAACACACTCCTCCTGATTTTCAGTCCGAAGAGCAGAATCCTTTCATAGCATGCATGGGCTTGAGAGGTTTAGCGCAGTTGCTTAAGCAAAGTAAAATCTTTGTTAAGTGGAGTAAGACCAAGAGACTCAAAGTCTTTCTCTCCTTATGCCCCAAACAGTATGCTTAAAAAAAAATAATAATAACCAAACTCGGTTGGTCCTATTTGGATGAATCAACCGCTGAAACTTCATAGGCAGAAAGAAGCATTTCATTAGGAAATCTTTCAGCTGATCTTAGAAGGAAACACCACAGTTCTAGGTCCACAGTCTCTCCTGACAGGCACCTGCCATATTTGTATTATTACTACTCGTTTACGGGTAGGAAGCTGGGGAGGAGCCAAGAGAACCAGCTTGCCCAAAGTGAGAGGCCAGTAAGCGGTGGGCCCCAGAGCTGGAAACCCCATGAACCTGATCCGAAAATTCACCTTGTTTTCCTTTAAGACTCTCCTCATCCAAAGCTTTTCAGGGTCAGTCCTGATGCTTGGCATTTCTTAAGTTGGAATACATACCGACAGAGCAAAGGAGTGAGGAGGGAGGGGAGAAAAGTCTGGTGGTGGACCCGTCTGCCGGGATCCTGAAGAATTCTGTCGCCTTCAAGTCTCTGCCAGGCCAAGTCGGCCATGACCAATTCAGGGCGGTCACAGAGAGCCCAGGGGCTCTGATCTGATGCAGGCGCTGTTTCTTATTCTCCTGGAGGGGTTTCTGGTGCCCCACATCAATGGGACAGGCTGTAACGGGCCACGGGACTTTTTGTTCTGTCTCCGTAGATGACTTGCACATGTGCTCTTGAAGAATTATTCATAAACCACCAGGAGAAAGCACATCCCATGGGTATTTGGGAAAACTGCTTGGAATCTTCTCTGAAATGTCAGTGTGTTCCTTTTGCCCGTCCTCCTCCTTCCACCACGGGAAGAGGCCATCCCATTTCACCAGCGAGAAGAGAGGCACGCTTTGGTGAAGGTATGTGCAAGGAAAGGAGAACTCTCGGAAGTGACCTCCCCACTGGGAGTTAACGCCAGAATTTCCCTCTGTGCTTTGCAAATCAGATCATCTGAGTAGCTCTGGAGAACTGCTCGTCCCTGCAAAGTTTCCCGGTGGGGGAGCGGGGAGGGCTGTTTCAGTGGAGGGCCCATAGGGTGGTGTACGGAAAGGTAGGGGGAAGGGGGAGGAGTGCCATGGGTGAGGTGCTTTGGCTCCCTGAGCCTCAGTTTCTTCTTTGCAAGAGGGAAGGGAAACTTCTCTGTTTGACCATGTGCTTTAAAGCCCTAGGACAGGGTGTGGCACACGGGAGGTGTTCGACAGAGGTCTCTCCTCTTCCTCAAATGGACATCTGATTCTGTTAGCCCTGTGCTTCTCACCTCTGAAAAGCTCCCCCCTGCACTTAGGATAAAGTCTAAATTCCAAGCATCTGAAGGATGTCCCTGCACACCTTTATAAGCACATTTCTCAGCTTTCCCTCTATTTCTTGTTAGTTTTTTGGATGTCTGTCTCCACCTCCTTCCCGTGTCTCCTGACCCCTCACACTCCCTATACTGCATCTTAAGTGCTCATGCCGATCCATTACTCTTGTGTCCAGGGAACCCAGTGATTATCTGCTCCCTGCTCTGAATGTGAGGATAAAGAATGCACAGAAAAATGCCTCCTGCTTCCTGGCTCAGACTTGGTGGCCACCGAGGAGTGCTCTTACTCTGTGATTCTCTTACTGACGCTGCCGGGTTTCCTGCAGAGAGTGCAGGGCTTGCGACACGCCTGGAAACACGCCTGGAAACACACCTGGAAACTGAGCAAAATTACCTCTTCCATCCACAACTGTCCTTTTTGTGCCTTTCTTCTTTCTTGCACCTACAACCCAGAAATAACGAGGCATAGACCTGAGAAATCTCTTTTACGCTTTGTGGTCAGCAACTTAAGACATGTCCTAGAATCCCCCCATAGTTTCATAAACACATTTTAAATGACTTTCTGGAGAGAACAATGCTTCACCTAAGAGGAAGAGTGTCTACATGTGGAGTCTACACCACATGGCAGAAACAGTGGGTGGTCTGCACAGCAGGCTAGAAACGGTGCACTAATAATTCAAGTTTGGTGCAGCAAATTCCGTATTCTGGGTGTTCCTTGAATGCACACTACGTATGAAAAGATGCAGGAGACATCGGTTCTCCCAGCTGCTTCTCCAGGGTCGTTCACAGCAGCAGGCGGGAGCGGCCCCGTCCTGCACCTGAGCTCCTACAATGAACATAGAGGTCAGCACCCTCATTCTGCCCCCAATAGGTGTGAGTCCTGAAGCTGCTCATCCAACCCTCTGAGCTTCACTGTCCGAACCTGGAAAGTGAGAGCAGCGATTCCTATATTTGTGGCAGTTTCAGTAGGATTCAAGGAATTTGATGCAGAAGCTAGATGAACTTGATAAATGTTATTTTTATAATTTGTGCAAGGCCTTCGGAAAGTGGTCGAAGGACTTTTCCTTCCCCACAAGCTGGCTCTCATCCCTGCTGGCTGAGTAAGCTGATAGCACTGTGGTTTCTTCCTCAGGGAAACTCCCTCTGATTCCCACTCCTGGGTCTTCTGCTGCTGTCTCTAAGACAGACACACCCCTCCGATGAAATGGTGAGCCCTCTGAAGGCAGCAGAAGGACCAGCGCCTCTCTGGAGTTTCTTAACATGCCTGGTATGGTCCTGAGGTTGCAGGAGACACGTGCTAACACAACAAGGTCTAATTCAACGGAATGCTGACGGAGCTTCTGCAGAAGTGTGGGTCCCTCTGGCCTCTGGGGGAGGGGGAGGGGGAGGGGGAGAAGCCTTACATGAGCAGGACAGAGAATTAACATTTGAAGTACCCAATAAGTTGGGGGGGGGCAGTTCTAGGTGTCTTCTCTACATTTATTCTCTCAATGTCCACCAGGTTGATGCTGTCATTCCCACTTTCCAAAAGAGGAAACTAAAGTTCCCCGAGGAGTCATCTGCTCAAGGTTCCCATGTCAGAGGAGGGGTGAAGAGGGCAAAGCCACGGTCTCGTGATTTCCATTAACTCCCACCCTCTTTACCTACTCATATTCTACAGCATAAGATTCAAATAGATTCCTGCTTGGGCCAATGAATAAAATAATTAATACATAACTCAAGACAAATTAACGATTTGTTATTTTAATGGAGGCCTAAAGCACTATGGACATGCATAGAAGCTGGTCAGAGCAACTCAACCTAAAGTGGCAAAGGGCCGATATGGCCAATGATGGGCTGATGGAACAGAAAGTCAGAGAATCGATTTCAGAGGAAGGAGAGATGTCTAGACTCTCACTGTCCTTCTAAGGCCGGGATCTCCCACTCGACCACCAGCTCAGCCCGAATGCCTTACTGTGCTAAGCTTAGTAGATCACACGGCACTCCGTCCCCCTGTGGATGCTTCTCGTTCTTAGAAAGGTTTTCTTTATTTTGGCCCTGAAACTATTGCCTTGGAAATGCTTGGTCTAAGCTTTACCCTCAAAGGATTAACCAAATAAATTGGTTGGATGACTGAAGGTCTATAATCCCTGGAGAGCCCTGTGCATTCCAGATAGTCAGTATTTCCATTTCCTCCTTAGGCCACTGCAGAAGGAGGGGGGTGCCTGTCCAGATAGGAGGAAACGGGCTGGGGTAGGAACGCTGGGGGTGGGGGCAGGACGAAGGAATATCTACATCTCATTTTGGCAGCCTATGGTATAAAGCACTAGAGAAATGCAAAACATGGAGACAAAATTAGGACAAGACGAAATTTTTGCAAGCACTTAACCCAAACCATTTCTGAGGTTCCCTGAAGAGAGATAACTCGATTCCTCTGGTTCATTTCCATTTTTGTTCTGTCTCAGGGACTTCTTGAATTCCAGCTGGGCCGGGAAGGTGCATGGCCAAAATATCCAAAGAATGTCTCTTACGAGAGGGTGTTCGCCCAGTTTGCACACTGGAAGCTTTGACAGCTCTGGTAACGTCTGGATGTGCGACTCGGGGCTTGGGGTGGAGTAGCATAGCCAGAACCAAATTTGGGGATCTTGTTGGATGAGAATGGACACACGAGAGACTGGAAATTATTAGAAGCTAAGAGCTTTTACAGAATCAAAACTCGAGTTTTTAGCAATTCTCCAGACTCACGAAGCACGATGAGGGTGGCTCTGAGGCCGTCCCAGCGAAAATCTGCCAACTTGTTCTGAGGGGGCCACTCCTCCTGATAGAATTCTCACATCTCACAAGCCCGGGGGCTGGTTCTTCCACTGTCCGGTTTCTCCCAAAGGCTGTGGCACAGAGGTAGGCACCAATCGTACAAAACCTGCCTCTACCATGCTTATAGCATAAGCAGGAGTGACAGAGAGTAGGACAAAACAGGCTTGTAAAGAGGAACAAAGAACAACTGTGGTCCCTTCATCTCTCATCCTTCATCCCTTCATCCAAGGTAAAGGAGTGTCCTAGTGAATGCCCACCAGGGCACCTCAGAAGAGTCTGCCTGGAAGGGAGTGGGAACAGCCTGAACTCAGAGGTATGGGTAGTGCCCAGGAGTCTGATAGAGGAGAATCCAAGTGCCTCAGAGCATTTGCACAGTGACACCAACAATAGGATCTACCCAGCTGCATTTCTTCCTGCTTGTTTCCCAGTACAGTTTCCCAGATGTCCACTGACTTCTGATTTACAGAGGTGACTGCATGTTCCCAATCTCACTGGCATCTTCTACAAGATTCTAATCTTAGAGTCTTCCTTTCTGGGTTGTGTAGCTCTGGGGAAGGCACTCTGCCTCTCAGTGTCTCCAAGAGAGGGGCTTGGCTGTGGAGTGTGGGAGGGTCCAAC
The DNA here is from genome assembly GCA_003697995.1 of Taxidea taxus jeffersonii. Lineage (NCBI taxonomy): Eukaryota > Metazoa > Chordata > Mammalia > Carnivora > Mustelidae > Taxidea > Taxidea taxus. The sequence goes on from ML103096.1 coordinate 24,780, forward strand.
ACAGTGGCTGGTGCACCCCCATGACCCTGCATCCCCCATGACCCTGCATCACACATTTCATGTGTGTGTGCAAGCACATTCATGTGTGTATAAGAGAGACAGATAAAGAAAGAGAGGAAGAGGAAAGAGGAGATGGTTAATTGCATCCGGGGAAGGCGAGGGGCATGTGGTGGTTCTAAGAACCTTGCAGCTCCTTCTCTCAAGCCATCAACCTCTTCCCTGGAAGCCCTGACTGGGTGAAAATTAACCAGCAGCCTCCTCTAATCAGTGCCTAGGGTAATAATGAAGGCCACGGTCATATGTCCTCCTCCTCTTCTCTGCGGTCAGAAGGGAGCCACCTTTACACTCCAGGGAGAACCTCACCCAAAATCACACAGGCTGTGACAGTCTGTGCACTCGTGCACCGGCATGACTGTGCATGGCGGGGTAAGGGGGGGGCAGTGCGTGAGTGACTTCTAGGCATTTGCTTTCAGTCGGGGAATTCAGGAGACTTTTGTTCTGCTGCCCTCCAGGCTGCCTGCCTGGTCCTGTACCCAGCCGGCAACACACCCCCTCCCCTGACCCTGTATTCTCCAGCGAGCTGATCTCATTATGGCAAATTTAGTTACAGCTGAAGTCTCCTTGTAACAAAGATTATGTCCAAGCCCAGAGTAATGGAACCTAGTCGATTTCATTAAAATAAAATTGGTTACAATGAATAATTCAATAGGATGATTTTGTTTCCTCATCTCCTCTTTGTAGATCGAAGAGCTAGTATTTATAATGATTTTTTGAAATTGGATTTTTGTTTAGGAAGAGATAATCACCCATAATTCCTGACAGCCCCTCCTTACAAGACTGGAGTAATTGCCTGGTGAAGTCGGCTTTCGAATGCTAAGGCTGGACAGTTCCTTCTCTCCTTTCTCTTACTTTAGCGGCCATAATAACACTTTGGGTGGTTTTGAAACACAGCTGCTACCTCAGCTCTTGTTCATGTGAGATTCCCAGTGTGTTAATTCCTTGTTTGAATGGTGTTTTTTAAACATTTCTAGAACCGGTTGCTAGTGCTGAATTGGAAATTCCTGGTGCTATTGCCGGCTGGCCCTGCTGTTCCTGAGCAGGACCTCCTGTGCCACAGAGAGGTGATGCCCTAGCATCTTCACTTGGCGGTGCTCATTTGTGCGTGTGCGTGCGTGTGCGTGCGCGCGTGCACGTGCACGCACACACACACAACGTGCACACACACACACACACGTGTGCATGCATGCATGCATCGACAGTCTATCAATAGTCAATTAAACACATTTCCAGAGCTTCTAGTCTTGTCGGGCCCGCGCTTGAAGATGAGACAAAAATGAATGTAACCCAAAGCTGTTCTCCAAGAACAAGCAGCCTAGGGGGAGTGAGACATGCACACAGATAATTCAGGTTCAAGGTGACAGGTGCAACCAAAGAAGAATTCAGTAAGTATAGAGGTGGCACGGGGAGGATGAACCCTAGACATCCACTTACCACTCATTCCTTGATTCATTCATTTACTGGGCTGGCACTATGCAAAACTCCCTTCTACCTGACTCAGGGCGGTCAGAAACGCATGCAAACGTGTAAATAATCTAATGTGTGTAGACACAAGCAAACAGACACACGAAAAAATGGCCAAAGAAACACTGTGACTCATAAATGAAGTGGACCTATCTTGTACCTCATCCAGGGGTTTTTCACTGGGCCCCAGAGGAAGGTCGCATTTCTCTTTCATCTAGAGACACCCCCCCCCTCCCAACACACACACCCAGCTTGAGTCAGGGAAGCAACATGAGAAAGGAATGGCTGAGAATAATGGCTCATCTGCGAGGCCGGGAGCAGGCTGGCCTCTGAGATGGCCACTGGGCCAGGCGGTTGGAAGCACTGAGTCGTGTCTCTGGGAAATGGGAGTCTCGGAAGAAGGCAGGTGCTTGCTCACCAGGATAATTGGAAAGGGAGCTCTGGGGACAGCACAGCCATCCCTAGAATCACACAAGCACTGGTGGCCCCAATCTCTTGTTCCCTCAACTAAACCTGGCACTCCTCTGGGACAAGAATCCTGGAACACAAATAGTGCATTAGGGCACCAAGGATTGAGTCACAGCTTTTTAGAGCGGGGAGGTCCTTGGAGATCATCAAGCTCAACTACCCTCTAACTTAAAGATGGGGGAAAATGAGGCCCAGAGAAGTGGGAAGATTAACCCAAGGCCACATAGCAAATTCATGATAGAGTTAATTCACAGGTGAGTGCTCAAAGAGCACACAACTCAGCAAACCCCTCCAAGGGAAAAAAAAGTAGGACTCCCCCAAAAGAATTTGGTCTTACCCCACTGAATTCCAGTGATGTATCCAAAACGGAATTCTTTCACCAAATACGAATTATAACACGTAGAGAAACAGGAGGACAGGCTTTACCAAACTATGGTCACGGTCCCTGCACCTAACCATCCCATGTCTCATCCCTGACAAACGGTACTCATAAGGTCCTGGGATTACATTTGGTTCAAGATACAGTCAGGGGGCCACATCCAGTGACATTACATTTGAGGACAGCAGCCTGATGGGACAGAGCAGAGACACAGAACGTCTGTAGGAAATGTCACACATGGCTGGGAGCTTACCTGGGAGGCTGCCGGCTGACCGATGATGACCCAGCCCGGACACTGCTGGTCCTGATGTGAAACTGAAGCATTGGATGCCCACTGATCCAGGAACCCTTGGGGTGTGTAGACCCCACAGTCCTTGATGCTAGTTTTTTGTTCAAACTCCTCACACACGCCATCACCATCATGGAAATAGCACCGGCTGGGTTCATCTGCAGGAGATGGATAGAGAAGGAAGAAAAGAGACAGATACTTTTTCTTGATGAAAAAGCAGCAGAATGAATGAAAGCAGCAGAATCACCAGCACTGTAAAGCTCGTCGTCAGTAGTCACGAGGGGTTATTATTCACCCTTAAAAAAGGAGATCCCGCCATTTGTAACAAGATGATGAACCTGTAGGACATGATACCAAGTAAAGTAAGTCAGACACAAAAGGTCCACGAGTGGATGATTCCACTTGAATGAGGACTATAAAGTACTAAAGGTCACAGGAGGAGAGACTAAAGAGGTGGTTGCCCGGGGCCGAGGGGAGGGGGTAATTGTTGAGAGTTACTGTTCAGTGGGTATAAGGTTGCCATTATACAAGACAATGTAAAATATTGCTAAACTTCTGGCTAACCTGTGCTTATGCTTATATTGAATATATGTATATATATTGAGTATATGCATACTTGCAAATTTAGAGCATCTATCTTGTACTACGTATGTTCAAGCATACACATCCATAAACACAAGCCCCAAGTGAGCCCCACAGCCACCTTGTGACAAAGGCAATACTGTTTTAATTATTTCAGTCCTCCAGATTAGGACTATTGCCCAAATTTGGGGCTCCTGGGTGGCTCAGTGGGTTAAGCATCTGCCTTTGGCTCAGGTCATGATCTCAGGGTGCTGCGATGGCCTCACCTGGGCTCCCTGTTCAGGAGGGAGTCTGTTTTTCCCTCTCCCTCTGCCTCTCCCCCCAGTTCATGTGCACACACACTCTCTCTCTCTAATAAATAAATAAAATCTTAAAAAAAAAAAAACTTTCCCAAAGTCACACAGTGTATTCATGTCAGATCATGGTTTCAAATTCAGGCTTTCACCTTCCATGTTCTGGGTACATTATCTGACACCACAGAACTTCACAGTGGCAAACTGAGGTTTACTGAACTCCAAAGAGAGTTCTGTGTCAGCTAACTGGCTTCATTCCCAGCTCTGTAACTCAACTGCTCTGGTACTTAAGACAAATCCGAGGGCGCCCGGGTGGCTCAGTTGTTAAGTGACTGCCTTCAGCTCAGGTCATGATCCTAGGGTCCTGGGATTGAGCTCCCATCCAGCTCTCTGCTCAGTAGGAAGCCTGCTTCTCCCTCTCCCACTCCCCCTGCTGTGTTCCCTTTCTTGCTGTCTCTCTGTCAAATAAATAAATAAAATCTTAAAAAACAAAAAACCAAAAGAAACAACATATCTCTTTTCCCCTCTGGACTCAATGAGATAAGAGGGTCAGCGTGCCCAGCGTCCGGGAGCCCTTCCTGTCTACTGCTCCAGGCTCCTCAGGGCTTGGTAGTTAAAGTTAAAGGCCGAGTTCTCAAGCTCCCATGTAATTCAAATCACAGCAGGGACAACTTAAAGCTGCAGCTGGCCGCGGTGACTCTTGGCGGCCAGGACACAGATCATGGAAGCTTAGAGCTGAAAGGTGCCTTCCAAGGAGGCAGGAGCCATGCACGTGGCTTGCTGTTTCAGCACCGACCAATACCAGGAGAAATCAGAATGCAGCCGGCTGAAAGAGAGACCTCTGCCTATCCGTTAATAACTCAAATGTCAGGTCGTCTGTGCTCTTTTCCCAATACTTCTGGGAAAAACTAAATACCCCTTTCTTGTGGGTTCCTATTTTATGAAGATCCCTGCCCCAACACTTAACTGTGCCAACTTAGCTACATGCTACAGCTTCTCTTAAAGACTGAGGGTCTTGAAATCTGGTCCCTATGGGGTGTCTCAGGGTGAGCCTAAAGTCATCATCCAAACTAGCGATGGAGACGCTATGAGAAACTACGTACAGGCAAAAGGCATGTTTCTGGGGAAAATCTGAACATCCCAGGCATATCAGAACATAGGGTCATCCTAAGGATACTGCTTGGCCTAGGACATCCTTCCCCTATTTACTCAAAAACCATAGAGTGGAGCTCTGTTTCCGATCTGGAATTGACTTCTGTCCCTCTTACTGGCTATCTAATTGCACAAAGCTTCACCTTTCAGCCTCTGGCTTTCCATCTGTAATACAGAAAGGATGGTCCTAAACACTGTAGTAATGTTGTATGGTGACAGATGGTGACTATACTTATCACAGTGAGCACTGAGTCATGTACAGGATTGTTGACTCAGTATGTTGTACACCTGAAACTAAAATAACATTGTATGTTAATTATACTTCAACAAAAAGAAAAGAAAGGGATGATCGCCCCAGCCAGGAAAACCTCCTGGGATACCCACAAAACTCTCACAGGGCGTGGACATAAACACACTTTGTACATTCTAGAATAACAGTCAAGAGAAAAAAAATATTCTTCTTTTAAGGGGTCAATTTATTTCTAGCTGGCTGGATGGAATCACCTTGTGCAATCAGTATTCACCTAAAACACTCTGTGCGGCAACCCATCCCCCACCCCCAGAAAGAGCCAGGGTCAAGTAGAATTAAAACTTGGAATTGTAGGATGCTGACTATCTGAAAAAAGAGTCTGAATTCAGGGGCAGCAGAATGTTGAGCCCCTTCCAAGCTCCAAAATCCCTTATTTATTTCAGCAAACAGTTTATATAGTGAAACACTATCAAAAGAGCCAGAATAAATCAATTCATTATAATTCAATTATTTAAGGATACATCTGAGCCAGCTGAGGACTCCAGTGGCCAATGCATCCAGTGCCGAGCATGCCCGGCAGCTCAAGGATGGGGAGAAGACAGACTCAGCACTTCTCAGTAGCTCTAACCTCTTGGTGAATGGGGCCAACTTAATACATGATAAAATGTAGACTGGATCCCAGAGTGACCAGCCGTTCGTCCAGACATTACTCTTTCGAAATTCAATCAAGGGAATTGCAAAAAGTAAAGGTTCAGATCCTAGCTCTGTCATATATAAGCTGTACAGGACTTAAATAACCTAACCTCTCTGAACTTTATTTTCTCATCCAAGAAAAGAAAGGGAGGTAATAATATATTTACCCAGTGTTGTTGCAATGATTTCCCGAGATGATGTGTAAAATGCCAGCAACTTCACCCATTTTAGCTAAGGGGAGACTGAGAGCCAGCAGTAGTAAGGAGTCTGCTTCCAGATCAGAGGGAGATGAGGGCAGAGCTAGAAGGAGGAGCCTGGCCTTTTTAGACCTCAGAGGAAAAGGTCCCCTTTGCCCTGTGTTCCAGCTACAGAATAATGAAACCACGTTCTTTTGAGGATAAGATAGTGGGGTTGGCTTGACCACTGGAACTACATTCTCCCTCCAACACCAAGACAGGGAGCATATGATTATAATAAGATCATGTAAGATCTATTCTCTAAGATGACTTAATTCATATTCTCAGCAAAGAGACTGCAAGAGTGACAGGAATTAGCGCTAAGTAGGAATTAGGGCTGAGTTCTCATGGAGGCCAACTTCTCCCTGATTATGTCTAAGACCTCCATATTTCTGTCTGCTGGGACTTAGGAGAACCAGGGAATGAAGGAGAGGTAGGGGTAGACACAGTACGTAAATAAGTGGGAAGGTATTCCAGTAGCTGATAGATAGACAGATAGGCAGACGGAGTTAGAGTTAAGAGAGAGATAGGAGGTGGTGGAGAGAGAGAAAGAGACAGAATAAATGTGCCTGGTTTCTCCCTCAAGATTCTGCTGACAAAGCTACCATGAACCACTCTTTGAAATAACAGCCTTGGACTCTGCTATTCATTTTCTCTTGCTACTGGAGTCCCGGGGGCCCTTCAGCTACATCTGCCAGTCTTCATCTGGGGAATTTTCTCTTCCTCTCTACTCCCATGCCCCAAGCACTGTAGAGAACAGAGTGAGGGATGGAATAAAAATGCGTGGCCAGGAAAAACAAAGACAGCAACAACAACACAATAAAACAAAACTGTCCTTCCTGTTTTCATTACATCCATTTACTTGGTGCTCGTTGAACACTTTATGCTGGTAGCTGAGCAGGTTATAGTGAAAAGAGTCTAAAGTCAATACCAAGGTCAAACGATCACCCTGCCATCAGCCTTCCCTATAGTAGCTAGGTGGCACTAATCATCATACAGCCCCCTGGAGCGCTCAGCAAATAACTGTTGAATGAATGAATGAATGACTAAAATCTAGCACTCCCAATGCACATGTTCCTGTCCAGGCATAGTTCACACTCTGTGCCCTTGGAGAAGTTTCTTTAGATAGGGTCTTAAGGTTGAGGGAAAGGAGCTGAGATGCCGGTGGTAACTGGCTTACAATGGGCTTGCGCTGGGCTCACCTCTTCTTCCTCAGCTCACCCCTTCTTCCCCTGACATAAGAGAACTTGTCTCAGACTCAGTCCCTCTTGTGCAGTAACACATTTAGAAACTGCTCTATTCAGTTATAGGACCTGACGTGGGGTGTAAGCATTGCCAAATCTGTCATCCCCAGCTGAACTTTCCTGTGCTACTTTCTTTTCCTTCTGGAAGAAGCGCACTCAGCTCCAGGAGCCTCAAAGGACAGACACAAACGATGCCACTTCTCATTGACTTAATTTTCAGTTTCCATCTGTCTGGAGCATCAGGATGAAGCTATGCCCCTGCATTCCTGAGGCTTGTCTGAAGGACACCATTTGAGATGGTCAGAGATTAGTACCCCTACTTGAGAGCTCGGAAGCCAAGTCTTAGGAAAATGAGATGAGTTTACCTTGGCATGTAAGCAAAGGCTGGGGTTTAGGCTTTTGTCAAGAGTTCTTGTCCTTAAAATCAGAAATCCTGGATTCAATCTGTCCATGATTACCAGGTAATCTTGAATCGATTTACTTATAGTGGAATGACTTCAACCCAACTGGGGAACATTAATGAACTTCAGCTTGATTAGAAAATTATAAATTTGCAACACCACTAGAATCCTTGAGCTGAATGAATAAAAGAAAGAGCTGGAGAGTTCATTGCTGGAAAAGGAAGCAGGCATTTAAATTGCTCTTGTCAGCTCAGTACAAGATCTTAAGAGGATTTCCACAAGCCCTCATCTCAAGAATCTTGAACACCAGATAATCATAAGCTATTGACTACCACAAATAGGAACTCAAGCCAATGTGTTCTTCAAACAAGGCCTGAGATAGTGGATATTCCTCAGGATGGTGAGATAATTTAGTAGAATTGAAGGGTAATTATTCTAACCCCAAATACATATCTGCCCATGCTGTGCTTCACATGTAATGCTGTGACAGATTCCCCTGCTTAGGGAGATCATCTTCCCTAGCTTGGCATGCAATCCTCCACAACGAACCCCTCCCACTTTCCAAAGCAGCCATTCCCCATCATTCCGTCATGCCCTCACAAGGGTAGATTCCTTCGCCTAGGATCTATTTCTTATTTTTCACTTTGCTAACTCCTGCTGGGTATTCATATACTGCTAAGAGCGTCTCCTCTGGCAGGCTGTCTCCATCCTCCCTTCTATGTCACTGACTCCCATCCTAGCTCAATTAGATGATTTTCCTCTGTGCTCCTTCTCACAATTCCCAGATTCACCTGATCTAGCTTTGGTCAGCCTGTCTATGAACAAGACCCTCTTTCAGCCATCCCAGCAGGCAAGAGGTATCTCTGGGTACAAAATTGCTGACCCTCATGCCTGTAGTTCCAATTCATAGCACAGGATCTTGAATGAAAGAGGTGCCTAACAAATGGGCGAGGAAGAGGGAGTGGATGAATGACAAATGAAAGCAATGGATGCCTTATATTTACTACCAATTATTACCAGTTTAGGCATGTTCTCAACTAACCAGGTGTTGGTATACTTTTCTGTGATGTGATTGCTGGTGATGTCATGAGAGTACAGCAAACCAGATTTCATCAAAACAGAGGTATCTTCTTCCAGTGGAATGACATATCTTGTCGAAAAGATTGACTAGCTTCACTGTTAAAGTCTGAAATTAAATCTTCAAACTTTGGGACTGATTGCAGTTATTCTAAAACAAACCCCCAGGGGTGGTCTCACAAATGTATCCATAATATCTAGTGGGACTACGAACGGAGTATTCCTCTTGCAATCATTTCAGCAGGCAATAAGCAAGAGGCACTAAGGCTTTCTGAAGATTCAGGAGGGAGGGTCATTATTATCCCCAGCTAAGATAGCTTTTCACTCCCTGATGTGAACTGGAGAAGAGCGTCAATCCTCATTATCAGTATTTATCTACTCAGTATCTGCTCTGTGTCCGTGCTGGTACTGGGGACACACTGACGAATTAGACTGGACTCCTCCCTTCTGGGTGGAATCAATACTGCTTGGGAAAACAGGAAAAGGCTTCCCGAGAAGATGGTTTGGGGCAGCATCTTGGAGGAAGAAAAGAACTGGGGGATGTGAAGGGAGGAGTCTGAGCAATAGATGAGCCTCAATCACTGTGTGTATATGAGGAAGCTGTCAAGGCTAGAGTTACTGGAGAAGGATGAATCCTGGAACCGATGAACTGAAAAGCTGACCTGAGGCTGGAGTCAAGAAGGTTTGCAATGCCACATTGAGGCATTTGAATTTTACTTCAAGAGACTTGAAGGTTTTTCTGACAGGAATACCTGTGATTTTCACACTCTTAGAGGCAGTGAGGTAAAAGAGCTGATTTGGTTTACTAGGTGTGCCATTTACTATTTATATGACTTTGGGGAAATTACTTAGAATTTCTAGACCTTGCTTTCTCTGTTTGAATAATGGCTGAAGGAATGAATGTTTACCATGATGCTCAGATCACCTAATAATACATATAATTATGTAACAATCCAAAATATTTGCTTAGTTTCTTCCGTGTGCTAGGTACCGTGATAAACTGTAGGTCCAGAGCAATAAATAAATCATCCATGACCTTCACCTCATGGAACTTATAGTCTAGTGGTAAATTGTAGGTGAAGCACTCAGGACATAATAGGTGATCAGTAAATGGTCTATGACAATGATGATGATCTTAGAGTTGAAAGCAATGATTTCATTTCCTTTATGGGAAAGCTGAGGTTCACAGAATTGAAGTGATTTGCTGAAACCTTTAGAGAACGTCTCTAGTAGACACAAGACTAGATCATTGATTCTTGAACTCATAATACACAATGGCCTTTTGACTACACCATGCCGATTTACCAGACTGTGTTTTCAGTATATAATTCTGGCAACAAAATAGTTTGTTACCCTTAACAAAGTTTCAGTATTCCTTTTGGGAATCTCCATTTTCACTTTTCACAACATCCCTGGTGTGGTCCAAATATTAGTAGTGTGAGAAGCTGTTGGGGTTACCAAGTCTCCAGCTCATCAAGGAAAAAACAAAACAAAACAAAACAAAACCCCAAACTCTCCACAGATGAGAGCTTTAAGTAATAGGAAATGTAACATAAGACTCAGGGAGTAAGCAAAGAATTTGAATGCATGCTCTCCTGATATGGGCTACCTCCCAAAGGATGGTAAGATTTACCTATCTTTCTAAACTTTTTGTCTGTGAAGATGATTCAGCTTTTGAGAAATTAGTACCTATCTCTATTTCCAGCTGAGGGAACAGTGATTGGCATTAGGATATTCGGTTAGTCCAAATTATTACTATTTTCTGTATTTTTTTAAACACCAGGAAAAATAGTATTTTTAAATTCAGCTGTTTGTTTAGGGATGGGTCCAACCACAACAAGCTTCATGCCACATAACAATTCATCCAAACAACAACAACAAATGACCAAAAAATGCACAATCTTTGTGTCCAAATAACAGTTTCTTGGAACATAGGAAACTGGAGTGCTTAACCCCCAAAGGTTTACAAAGGGGAAGCTTGGCGGGGAGATGGTGGTGGCATATTGGCATATGTTGCCTCTGGAACAGAAATATCTGGACTTTATATTGCCTATGTTTCAATGGCTTCATGGCAAACCCACATTGCTGACTTTATTTAATTCTATTCAACCTGGGGTTTGTTCTTAACCTCCTCAATTGGATCAGTCCGTCCAGAGTACAGAAGGCAGGGTGGTGAAGGGCTTCTAAAGAACCATGGGTCTGCTAACAAGTTTGAGATGCTGGTTAGGTCTACTGAATTTGAGGAGCTTAAGTTGGTTTCTGGTTCTTCCAAGGGTTGGCCATATACCAAAGTGGGCCAGAAATTCCTTCCCGTGTTTCACTGTGACAACCAGGCATCATCAAGTAAACAGAAAGAACTAGGAAAACAAGAATGGATCTGCATATAGTCTCACATTAACACTCCCATCCCACACCCAGGCCTATCATGGAGAGCACCCTCTGGGGTACAGCCTGGTCCTCTGTCCACTTGGCCCTTATGATACTCTCCTAAGTGGTTTGGATCTTCCCATTTCCCAAGAGTTATGACCTAAAGTGATTAATCTATGAGGAATTTAACTATGAGGGTGTCTGAAATACTTAGTTGACTTCTGCAAAATGTGAACGTCCCACCTAGCACTCAAATCCTTCCGTAGGCTAGCTCCACTGTCTTGTCTATCCTCATTCCCAACCGTATCTCTGTCCTCAAATGCACAGTTTCTTCCCAGAATTCACAGCTCAGGGCTTCTGTCCTTATTTCTTTAGCCGAAAAGGCTAGTCTCTGCCTGAATCTCCCATCTGGATTTGACTCAGACATTTTTAGCTCTATGAAGCCTCAACTATCACTCTTTCGTACTGCTACCTGTCCAGTACGAACTGACCCCCTTTCCTTCCTGCATTACTCTTCTCTCCTTCCTAACCAGCAAAACAGGATATGGCCTATATAAAAAATGTTAGTTAAAAAAATAGGAAAATTAAAAAAAAAATAACCTCCTTTCATTCCACATCTCCTTACCACCATGCCTCCTCCTTCACACTTCTTTCCATGATTCATGGAGCTTATTCAAAGTTATTTTTACTTACACTGCTGACCTTCTCACCTACAAGTCACTCTTCAGTTCTCTCCAATCTAACTTCTATACTCACTACTCTACCAAAATCAATCTTGTCCAGATCACTATTGACCTCAAGGTGGCTAAAACCATAACATCAATATCCTCGTCTTGTTAGACTGCCTTGAAGCACATAAAGAAGCAGCCCTTTCCCTCCTTCCTGAAGCATTCTCTCATGGATTCCATGGCACATGCTATCCCATTTCTTTCTGGTTCCCAGCTTATCCCACATACACTTATTTGATGCTTTCTGCTTCCCTAAATCTCTGCTAAATGCTGCCAGTCTTCAGGGACTGACCTTAGGTCCCCTTTCCTATCTACATTCTGTCATTCAGTCCTCATTTATAATAAAAAAGTTGAAATATCTACGTGTCAATGTGTCTCTTTAGAAATGACATCTTCTCGGGACACCTGGGTGGCTCAGATGGTTAAGCAGCTGCCTTCGGCTCAGGTCATGATCCCAGTGTCCTGGGATCGAATCCCACATCGGGCTCCTTGCTTGGCAGGGAGCCTGCTTCTCCCTCTGCCTCTGCCTGCCTCTCTGTCTGCCTGTGCTCGCTCTCTCTCTAACTAATAAATAAATAAAATCTTTAAAAAAAAAAAAAAGAAATGATGTCTTCTCTGAGTCCTAACTGCCTACAGTGACATCCCTACTTAAATATCTATTTAAAGGCATCCCCAAATCATGTCTAAAGCAGAAGTAACGTTTTCTCCCACATTCCTTTCTTGCCCATCTTAGTAAATGACAACATTGCCCAACAATGGCTAGACCAAAACTATCTGAGTCATGTCTCCCATTTTTCCAGCCCTCCAACCCCACATAAAGCCCATGAGCACATGCTGTATATGCTTTCATCTTGGGATATTCCAGAAGATCCACTTCTGTTCCACTGCTGCCACCGTAACCCAGGCCGCTGTCACTCTTCCACAGCTCATCGAATTAGTCTTTTTGCTTCTTTGGTCTGTTTCCTGACCCCCCTCCTCCAGAGCTCCTCCAGAGCTCTTTTAAAAACATAAACTTTCAGGCCATCCTCCTGCCTAAAACTCCTCAGTGGTTTCCCATAACATGTGAGATGAGATTCAGTCTCTATCTCAGCCAGTAAGTCCTCACCTTAGCTATCATCTCCTCCTCCTACCCCCCTAGCTCACTACCAACCAACCAACCAACCGTCCATCCATCCATCCATCCATCCACCCATCCCCCTATTTAACATGCATCTATTTCTTAAATGAGCGAAATTTGCTATTGCTCCAGGAACTTGAACTTGCTGTTCACTCACCTAGAATACTTTTCTTTGGCTTTTCTCATAATTTCTTCCTTTTTATCATTTATGGCTCAGTTAAAATATAAATTCCTCAAATACCAGCCCCATCTACTTATAGTAAGCCCACATCTCATTCCGCCATCCCCATTAGAGCATTCATACCATCTTGTAGTATTTCCTTCACACCATTATTCACTATCTAAAAAATAAATCCTATGTATTATTATTTCTCCTCCCCACTGTCCCCCCACCCCATGTCACTCAGGTTTCGCAGAAGCACATTTCCAAGTGGACACCTTTCTTTAGGATCAAGAAATTTGTCTTACCATATTATGTAACTGACATTTGAAAATGAATGAATGAGTGACTATGTACAGCTCTTGGATTGTGTGAGACATTTCTGGGCTGTCTCCAGTGTTACTTCTTTTCACATCTCTGATTCTTAGGACAAAGCCATTCTCGTAGCAGGTGCTGAGTAAACGATGAATTAACAAAGTTCTTTTGGAGTTTCAGAATGTCTGTTATTGATTGTACTGAAGAGACCGCAAACCTGACTTGAATCTGTTTCAGCAGATTGTACGATAGAAAGGTTTTTATGAAAATATTAATTAGAATGAGATCCTATTATAAATCCAAGCACATATTAGAGGGAAAAATCCAATTCTATCTAAACCATCCCATAATATTTTCCTCCCATGAGACATCATGCCTCACCATCTGTCCTAAATATTGTTTTATTTTCTTCCTTAACTGAATTTGCAAAGCAGTGGAACATCTGGATAGAAAAGGTAGTGCCTACCAGACTAAAATTTAATAAAGAAATCTGATGGTCCTATGACTTGGAACTTGAAGATACATTTGCATCACCTTGAATTTAGTATTGTTATTTGAATGGCCTAAGAAGATGTTATACAAAGATAGTGATCCTAATAAGTGACAAGGCATTCAATAGAGCAGAATGCTCAAAGCCTTGAATGATTTTCAGCTGGGTCTCTTTTGGATTCCAGTGCTCTCTCATGATACGAGAGAGGAGGTAAAATTCAGTCCCGCAATAAATTACGTAGCAGGCATGAAACAGGCAGGTGTTCTAAGCACAGACAGGAGGGAGAGTGATGCCTAGGACCCGAAGGCCTTTAAAAGTATGAGCAGGAAATAACAGAATGAGATTTGTCTTGGATAATATAATCTAATAATAAATGGGGAAAAGGGACCTGAAGCATTCATAAGCAGAGAATGTACAAAAGTGGCATAAAAGGGTGATAAAGGGAGACAACTGCAAATCAGGTGTCCATGGTTGTAATGTGATCTCGTCACCCCACACCAAAAATAAATAAGTAAACAGGTAAAAAAAGAAAGGATAGAGAATGAGACACTTTCTCAAAATCAGCAGCTTGGTCAAGAGAACAGGAGTCGAGGGCATCCGGGTAGCTCAGTTGGTTAAGCAACTGCCTTCAGCTCAGGTCATGATCCCAGAGTCCCAGGATTGAGCCCCACACCCGGTTCTCAGCTCCACAGGGAGTCTGTTTCTTCCTCTGACCTTATCCTCGCTCATGCTCTCTCTCACTGTTTCTCTCTCAAATAAATAAATGAAATCCTTAAAAGAGAGAGAGAGAGAGAGAACAGGACTCGAGAAGAGATGCTCTCTCATTCCCCTCTCTGGGCTGCGATCTCCCTTCTGCAGATGGAGTTATGCCAAGTAGTACTAGGATCCCCTTCAACGGAGTCATTCTAGAACATATTTGTTTTTTTGTTGTTGTTGTTTTGTTTTGTTTTGTTTTAAGATTTTATTTATTTACCTGACAACAGAGAGAAACTGAGAGAGAGAACACAAGCAGGAGGAGTCGGAGAGGGAGAAGCAGGCTTCCCGCCAAGCAGCGAGCCCGATGTGGGGCTCGGTGTGGGGCTTGATCCCAGGATCCTAGGATCATGCCTGAGCTGAAGGCAGACACTTAATGACTGAGCCACCCAGGCACCCCAGGTATTTGGTTCTTAAGGTTCCACTCTTTATTCATGAAATCAGGTTTTCAGTCTGAAGATGGGGAAACATCAGCAAAACGAAACCTGAGAATGGCACAGTTGAAACCCTTCCTAGAAACACAGGAGAGGATTCTGGCTTATAGCAGGTAGAATAAAGGACAGGAAATCCAAATCTGACCCTCAGGTCTCCAAGACCGGGTAACACACATCGCCATTCTGGGCTCCATTCTTTGTGTCTATCAAAACGAAATGACAAGACTTCTCCCACCTGTTTTATTTATTTTTTTTAAGATTCTTATTTATTTATTTGACAGACAGAGATCACAAGTAGGCAGAGAGGCAGGCAGAGAGAGAGAGAGGAAGGGAAACAGGCTCCCCGCTGAGCAGAGAGCCTGATGCGGGGCTCCATCCCAGGACCCTGGGATCACGACCCCAGCCGAAGGCATAGGCTTCAACCCACTGAGCCACCCAGGCGCCCCCTCCCACCTGTTTTAGAAAGTGGCTGCAACGATCAGATAAAATATCACGGCGAATACTCAGACATGTGATTGTTTGCACGTTTCCTTGGCGCAGATGCAATCCAGAACTCCTCTCCCAAACCGTCACATGGCTTGCTCAGCTCACTGTCTTGGCCTTAGCCTCATGTCCAGGGCTCAGTCTGCCTCTTCCAACCACGCTGCCTCCACTCTCTTCTCTGTGGACTGCATCACACTCACCGATTTCACTGTCTACAGAGCATTACATCGCTTCTCCATCAGTGACCTTGATGATTGCATTCTCTCTAACACAGAGTGGCAGCTCCTTGAGAGCAGAAACATGGGCTGTTCTGCCCACTTACTCCACGCCCCACTTCAGGACACCGAGGACAGTCAGTACAGAGCACCGAATGAATGAACGAATGAAGCGTTAGCCCTGCAAGGGTCTTTAGAAATTATCTAGTCCACATGCTTCCTTTTTGCAGATGTGGGAACTGAGATTCTGAAAGGTTAGGTAAGTTGCCGAAAGCTTTCAGGCCAAGGGTTTGGATTGGCTCATTATATAAATATCGGGGATATGCAATTTCAAATAGAAATCGGTCTGTGAGGAATGTGCATATGCAACCATAAGGAAAACACCATGCATCCAAACAAAGGCAATTTGGGCACATACGCATGTCTGTTCTTCAATGCAGTAAAACGAGCCACCTAGCAATGCGTTAGGGTGTCCTCAAGTTTCCAGAGAAGAGAGACTTCTGGGCAAGTGGATGCTATGTAGCCAAGGAACTGAGGATGAATCAGGGCACCACATGAAAACCAAGCCATTCACCCCAGTCTGGCACAGCTGGTCATGACTAAGGTGACCGCAGTGTGCTTGGTTCTTGGTGGGGTTCCCATGCAAGAAACTAGAGTGTCCAAATGGAGCCCTCCCACCAGAGCCCTGATTGGCTTGGCCCACTTCGAAGACCATCCTCCTGCCATATGGTTCAGATAAGTTCAGAAAGATGAGGCATTCAAGCCACAGTGTCCTCCATCTCCAAGCTGGTGAGATAGGCCACACAGCGCTCACAGATGGAAGCCAAGTCAGCGGGCTGAGCTGTAGATGGGTAAGTTTTCTTTACCTTACATGATAGCAGGACTCCTCTTGTGCCCTTGGAAGAGGATTTTCTGTTAATTTGAATATATACTCTTTGATCTGTATTGCTGAACAGTATTTTGTTCTTACAGAAATGCATATATGTGTATATGTGTCTCTCTCTCCTTCCAATAAGGAAAAGAAAGGGAAGGGAGGTAAGGACAGAAAGGAGAGAGGAAGGAAGGAAGGAAGAGAGAGAGGAAGGAAGGAAGGGAGAGAATGAGGGAAGGAAGGGAAAACTGGTCCTAAATTTTAAGACTTAACCTGGAACACTTAAAAATATCAATCAAACCCCCTCTAAGCAACAAAATCTGGGCTGAAAGTGAAACTGGCCACCTCAGAAGATACTGGTATCCATTCAACATTTGCCAGCAGAGGCTTGATGATCATGGACAAGGCATAATCTTGTCCCTGCTGCTTCTGTAGCCTTCTCTTTTCTTCTCTAGCGTACTCAAGTCTCAGCTGACAGCCTCCAAATATGGCTGCTTCCCAAAGGGACCATATTGCCCCAAATTCCCAACACTGCTTTTCCTCTAACTAGTCTCCAGTCACCTTTATCCATAGTTTAACCAACCACTCCTCTGCAAAACCTCTGTTAAACCTGCCCCACCCTGGGAGCCTGCTTGCCCCTGCCCCTTATGCCTTCCCATAGCATCTGCTACATCTCCAATAACAGTATTAGCTACCAGGCATAAATGTATTGACTGAATGGATAATCAGATGACTTGGTATGTGCTGGGCACATTGTTAAATGTTAAATGTTTTTCAATATACAATGTCAATCCGAGAAGAGGCCCGGTGTGTTTGGTGCTATTACTATCCCCACTTGAAAGACAAGGAAATTGTGTATAATGAGGTTAAGTCATTAGATTCACATAAGGTTTCACAAGTTGAAGCTGGAATCCAATCCTGGCTAGTTGGATTCCATAGTCCATGCCCACCCATGCTTCCCAATTTATGTGTTTTGTGGGGCTGTGGACACTGAGGGGGATCTAAGGAGACAAGCTCTTTGGAGGCGGCCCGGGACACTGTGATGCTGTGGTCCATGTGGGGTCTGGGGGAGGAAGCTGCTGGGGCTGCCATCACATCCCTGCC
Organism: Taxidea taxus jeffersonii; assembly: GCA_003697995.1. Taxonomy (NCBI): domain Eukaryota; kingdom Metazoa; phylum Chordata; class Mammalia; order Carnivora; family Mustelidae; genus Taxidea; species Taxidea taxus. The sequence continues at coordinate 42,402 of ML103096.1, forward strand.
CTGCGCTGAGAGGCTGGCATCTCAGCAGCATACAACACACTTCCCGTCTGAGTCCCGTTCCCTTCTGGGCAAATTCATGAGATAAGGACTGCCTTTCAGACATTCAGGGGATGAGATGAGAAGCTGTATAAAAAAACACCTGGCATGGAGTCCAGCAGGAAAACAGATTCCGTGAAGGATCAGGAGTCCCCCTTTTCCTAAAGGAAGCAATCTGTTCCTGCTACTCCATGCCAGTTAAATGACACGGGCTCAATCACTTCTGTTTTGGTTAAACCTTTTTAATTTTTTTTTTTAAGTGGAATCTGAGTTTTTGTTGGCAGGTGACTGGACACACCGGGGCCCAGCCTCCGGGCCCACAGTCCATTAGGGAATTTACGAGGACAGATGGGGAGCCTTCAACTCAAGCACTCCCTTCAGAGGCAGTGCTTACAAAGCCATCAATTTCCTTAACAAAGAGCTCCGGCTTAAATGCCGGAGTAAAGCAGTGCGATTTACACAGCTATCCACTTTCCTTTGAATGCTCTGCCTGGGGGGTGGTCTACCTGCAGTCCTTTCCAGCTACTACTGAATTAGGCTCCCTCCCAAAAAGGAAGCTAGCAGGCACTGGCCCTGGCTTTTGAAAAGCAGCTCAGTTCAGGGTTATCAGACAGGTGGGGGGGGGGGAATCTAAGTAACCACCAAAGGCCCCCCGGATCGGCACATCCCTTCTGCTAAGGTTCTAAAACCCCTGGACCTTGTCAAAGAATTAGGGCCACCTTCAGCACTGAGATGGGGAAAGAGGACTGCCGTCGCCAAGCCCTTCTCTCCTTTATACCAAAGGAAAAAGAGGCTCAAAAGAATAGTATTGGCAAACACTTGTAATAGTGCTTTGTGGCTCCGTGGCCTGTCAGTCCCATGATGTGTCAATCCCGTGACGTGGTCCCCGTTATAGATGAAGAAACTGTAGCAGCCCCCGCCCCACTCCTGAGGCAGAAATGGGATTGGAACACTAGCGACTCAACTCCGGGGCCTGGGCACAAAACCATCACAGTGAGACATCTGGACAGGAGAGGACCCTGAGGAGGCAGAAGAGCCTGTGGTTTAAACAGGGGTTTATCTGCATCTAAAGACCAACAAAGCTCTACTCAGCTTTGTTGCCTGAATAATAAAACTGTCTGCTAAGAAACATGTGCTTCCTTCACTCATTTATTCTGTATTTACTGAGCTACAAAGTCTTTGCCAGGCCCGGGACTGAATTCTGGGGAGTCAGATGAATTACACCGGCTCTCAACACCCCAAGAGCCCAGAGTCTGGACTGGGGGGGGCAGGAAGTCCATGCCTGTGGTAGGAGATACTGTGGGAGCACAGAGGAGGGCCCCCCCATAGTGCCTCAAGTGCTACCCAGATTCAAGGCTTCCCTTGGGAGGGGACGCTGGGGCTGAATCTCTGAAGGGTCCTAGGACAGGGAGTGGGGATGCTTGCCAATCTCTGTGAGCCAAGGAACAGAAGCCGGAAACAGCCTAGTCTGTAAAGCACAGAAGACACTGGGGCGTGAAGTACAAAATGCAGGCTTCAAACCTTGAACGATGGAGGACAGAAGACACAGTGAGGGATTTAGATTTGACAAAGGGATGTTTGCATTTTAGGAAGCCTGCTATCACTACAGGGGAGTCTAGGTGAGGGCAAGCCAGAGATGGGGAACCTGGGACCATTTTCTCTTGCAAAAGTCCAGGCAGGAGCTGGGGGTGGGGGTGCGGGGGGGCAGGCTGGGGCAGAGCAAGGAAGGTGGGGAGAGGGAGGAGGGACTGATTTGGGGAGGCTGTTAGGTTTCAAGGTAAAATGGGCACCATGGCAACTGGCTGGATATGGGGAATGAGCAAGAGGGAAGAGTAAAGGATGCTTCCAAGTTTCTAGTGGAAATGTCTGGTTGGCGAGTGGCGCCACCAGTTGAGAAGGAGAGAAACAGGAGTTGCAACAGGTCTGGGGAGAAAAATCAGTATGCTTGGTATCAGATGCGATGCGTTTGATTACCGTGGGGCATCCAGTTAGAGCAACTAGGTCTACAAGTCCATACATAGGTCCAGAGAAAAGCCCAGACTGAAGACAGAGATTCTGGGGTCTTTGGTTTTGAAGGATGAGCTCAAGGAGAGAGTGTAGCATGAGAAGTAGCTCCTTTTGGGACTCTGGGCAGCTCTAATATTTTAAAGCATGGACAGAAGTTCTGTGTAGGTATGGCCAGAGGGGTTAAGGAAAACTAGAAAGGGATACACTTCAGAGGAAGAGTCAAAATTTCAAGAAAGAGCCAGATAAGTTAGGGGAGAAACACACTGAAATCGTTCTATCAAATCGTGCTATTTAATAGAATCTCCCTCATGGCTTCCCTGAGTAAAGATTCTTAACTTTCTGCTTGGTCTCTTTCAGGGACAGGGCGTTCACTACCTGTAAGAACTAGATTATTCACAGTCATCGTAATCGATATTTATTGAACACTTTCTGAAGGACAAAAACCAATCTGGCGTCCTCGGAGTCTAGCGTGAACCTGACACATAAAAGGCGCTCAACGAATCTGGGATGAATGCATTCATAAAGGAAGGAAAGGATATATCCCAGCTCCCGGAGAAGTGAAGAATGGCACTCCCATTTCACAGATGGAAAAAGATGCTTGGTGGACAGAGCTTGGAGCAAAGACGCGGTCCCCTGCACTTTTGGGTCAGGTCAATCAGTCTTTCTCTCTCTCTCCATTTAGGAGTTCTCGTGGCCAAGGGCACACCCACAAATGGGAAGGTAGAAGGGTTTAAGATGCTTGTGTAGCCCTCTCACGGGTAATGAGGCTGAACTCAAGTTATAGGCGTGGCGGTTTTGGACTGAGGGATCGCCCCAGCTGGGACCTTCTGCAGCCCTACCGACAGTGGCTGAAACTGTAGTTCAATCTTATGGGTAACTTGGGCTGGGTTTCTGACTGGTGTTGAAAGCCAAACTCACTCTGATTTCTCTTCAGATCAGTTTGCCAAGAGTACTTGGTTTGCCCTTGAAGAGCATCCCACTGCAGGGAGGTTGGTCTAACAACACTGCTCCAGGCATGTTAGGCTTCTGCCCAGAAACCACGCCTTGCTGCAGAATTGCACCCAGACACCCACCTATCTAGTGACTTCCCCCAAGGAGCTTTTTTTGGAACCACTTTACTCACTGCACTCCCCAAAAGAAGCCTCATTCTGGACCTTTATAGCAGCAGAGCTCTGCACCTGGTCTTAAGGAGTCCAGGTGCCCTGGTGCCCAGGTGCGTTCACAGACTCCCGCCACGCCAGGGAGCTTTCACATTCCTCCTGTGATGCCCTCCCAGGAGTCTCTGCCCGTCCTTAACAACACTCCTCTTACGAAGTCCTCCAGTGAAGGACTTCTGCTGCCACTTGTCACTCCCATCTGCAGGCTACCTAGCACTGAGCTTTGCCTGCAGCAGGCGCTTAATACAGACCAAAAAAAAAAAAAAAACAAAAAAACAACCCAACAAACAAACAAACAAAAAAAAACGAGTGTGAGATTGGTCACATTGGCTTCCAGCTGTCTTTGCGGGACCCCTGTGGCTGCTGCCTGGGGTGGGGGAGAAGGGAATTTTAGCCCGGGTCAGCAGGACTAGACCCTGGGTGTGGAGTGTTTTATCTTTCTGTCTGGCAAATGAACACTGAAAACCCAATCCCTTAAAAATTATTATAATTTCAGATTTGCTTTATCTTAATTTCTTCTCGGTACTGAATCGGTAGCAGCCAAAAGAAAGTCGCTTCTAGTTTCTCCCTCTGTTAAGTATTTAATGATCTGTAAACAAACACTTCAGATAGTGTTTCTTAAAGAGACCCTGGGATCCTTTTGTTATGTGAAGATTCCTTTGCAGCACGCATTGTTTCCCCTTCTCATTATGTGATTGCAGGCAGGCTGTTCAGCTCTTGATCAAGAGGATACATTTTATTAGATAACCTTAATGATCAAGAGGTAGCGTAAATTAATAATTCAGCCCGAGGGCTTGAGAACCAGGCTTCCCTTTACTGGAAGCCTCGAGTAAATTACTTAACATCTCTGTGCTTTTTTCTTATCCAGCCATCTCTAGCTGGCATAATATTAAAACTACCACAGAGGGTCAATGCAATTAATCAAGGGAGTTAATAGAGAAAAAGCATTAAATTAATGAAAACGAATGAAATTAATCATGAGCTACTTCTACTACAATGTCTACTGTCGGGGACGGTGAGATGGAAGAAGAGTGGAAATATACAGACATGTCTTGCCACTCCTACTTGTTCTGAGAGTCTGGTATTTTGGAGGACAGCCCCAGCAGAGCTGGGCAGATCTAGGTTCCAATCCTGGCTCTGCTGTTTAAGGATCACCAGTTTAGGACAAGTCACTTCCTCTCCCCAGGCTTCAGCTCCTCCTTGCATAGAATGGGAGCAAATACCCACCCCACCCCACCCCCATCCTCCTGCTGCCTCCTGGAGAGCCAAAGAGGAGGTCAAGTAGGCTTTGAGGCCACCAGCAGCCATGGGATGCATGGCTCCCCAAGGTTTGTTTTCCCCGTGTGGTGGTTTTCCAGCTCGATAAATATTTACTGAACGAAGGCCACTTTCTCAAAAGTCACATAAACATTTGGGGGCTCTGTTGTGTCACTTGGAAAGTGGTGATAATAATGCCTGGTTGCCGGGTTTGAAACTAGACCACGCAGAAGGTTCTCCCTCAATATCCACAGGCTCCCTTCTGCAGCTCCTCAAGGGATGCCTTGAGGTGGTGAGCAGTTTGGGCTCATCTGGGCACTCTTTTCTATCACAGTGTCACTTAGTTCAGTGCATCAGTTAATGACCGGCTGGAGCTGAATGCTGGGGACACAGGAACGGACAGGCTAACTTCTTCCATGAAGGGTAAAGGGAAACCAATGTGTAATGGGAAAATGTGGGGATCAATACAATTACAGCTAAGCTTCTACAGGCCCAAGAGCAAGACGGAATGAGGTAATACCCTCACCTCTTCATCTCTCCTTTGCCTTGATTTCCCCCAAGCGGCTATCCTTTTACCTGCCTAGATGCTCATCCATCTATGCCAGTGGTAAACTGTACTTTTTCTGGACAGGGCCAGACAGTAAATATTTTGGCTTTGTGGGTGCTCCAAGGTCTCTGTTGGAACTACTCAACTCTGTCTTTGTATTGGCAAATATCAAAACCAAGGAGTATATGTGGGTTTCAATGAAACTGTATGTACCCAGATGGGCTGCAGGTCAGGCTTGGTCAAGGGCAGCAGCTGGCTGACCCCCGAGTGATGCAAGCAGGCACTTGCCTCTGATGCCTGGTGCAGGGCTTGGCACAGAATATCAGACCAGGAGCAACGGCCTCCCCGAGGGCTTCAGGGGCCTAAACGATGAGAACTTGCAAGGTTCCAGGCTCAACTCCCTCCTTCACTCCCGTCTGGCCATGTTGCCTTCCTCTGGCCCCCTTGCAAGCCCTTGTCTGCCTTGAGGAAATATTTAACAGTCTGAACTTCTTGCAATCCTTACTCCATCACCCTGCTCCACATCTCCGTAATTTGTCTATTTCCTGTTTTAGCTTCAAGTCTAGCGTAAATGTAGGTGTTCTCAAGGAGGCCCTTCCTGACTCCTAGTCCATGTAAAGGACGCCCTTCATGGACACACTTTCAAGCAAGTCCACTTACTGGCACTTTCAACAACCGCATTCAGACGACTGTTAGTGTCATCCCCCTGGCCTTCCTGGACCACTGCTTCCTTGTCCTCCTGCACCTAGCGCTGGGCTAGGCACACAGTAGGCATCAAGACAGGTGCGAATGAATGACGTGATGGGATCTGGCAGCCAGTTCGCACAGTCTCCTGCCTGGTTCTGGCTGCGTGTGTTAAAGCTGATTGATTCTGCCGGCTACAGCACTGGACTTTTCATACAATCCTGACTGCCCATCCATCATTTTATTTTAAGCACATTACTTCTCTGTCCAAAAAGAAAAGGAGGATACAATTAGGTCTATATCCCTCACTTGCTTAATATTTCAATTTCCCCCAGGGCACTCCCTTCAAGTGGAGATCACAGCTCATGAATATTAAGTGTATCTTCCAACACAACACGGTCCCCAAGAAAGAGGAGAAAGCCAGCAGCTAGGAAAATGTCCGGAAACCTGGCCCTCCAGGGCTCTGTCTCTCTCTGGCACTCCCCAGCTACCTCCGCCACAACGGTGGCAGTGGCGCAGACGCACAGCAAGGCATAGGGAGGTGAGGCAGGTCTCTGGTCACTTTAAAGGCCATAAAGAAGCCCTTGTTCTTGGCTCCCCAGACTCACCTGCCTGGAAGTCAGGCTGCCTTTCAAAGGCACACATCAAAGTGTGGTGTTGATTCCTCAAACTCAGGCAGGCTCCAGGCCCTTCTGAGGCTGACCCCTCCCTGCGAGTCAGGAAGCCGACCTGGGCTAAGGGCTAGAATTCCTCCCTTCTGGCGTCAGAGCCGTCCTGTTTCTTTTCATGCCAGCCTGGCCTCTCTGTGGGGTAGGCCTCCCGGGTTTCCGAAGGAGGTGGCGAGCCAAGGTCTGAAGGCTGGATGGTCAGCTTGATCCTAACCGGTGCTGACTCTACTCGGGCTGCTTGGATGCATCCATCAGACCTCCCAGTTGAAGACTTCAGATCTTCAGTCCTGCCCCTCACAGCAGCCTTCCGCCCCATCGCCTCCCTTTCCTGCTCCTTTGTCCCCTTAGTGACCCCCTTTGACCCTGCAGGTTAAAGGAATTCCTTTCTCCTCCGCAAGCCTTCATTTCTTTTAAAATGCACAGTTTAAAAACAATAATGATCCGGGATTTAAATTCTGGAAGTCAGAGTTGAAAGGGCCCTGGGAGCTCATCTGGCTCATCCCATTACCTGATAAACTGGGGAAGCTGAGATCAAGGGGGCAGTCACTTTGCACAAGGGACCACCACATTTTTAGGGCAGGCTCAGGCTCAGGCTCAGGACCACCATACCCTGCCCCCAAGCCCATGGGCTGGAGGCCTTTGTATCAGTCACTACTGACATGGGAGTGAGGAAGGGGAAGGGGACCTGGCAGTAACTGACATTGTCAAGGGTCTACTAACTGCCATGTGTTGTGCTAAACACCCTATGCTGGTGTCCGTCTTCCTCTAAGCACAAGTGGGGGGTTATAATCATGCCCATTTTCCAGAGAGGACACTGAGATCCACAGAGAGGATGGGAGATGCCCAGGATGACCCAGGGAGTAATTACACACACAGGATGTTTGAACTCAGGATCCTGTGTTGCTGCCACTTTGCCATGACAACGGGATTAAGTATCAAAGTCCTCCTAAGCTAAAAAACAATGTGGCTTCTGTCCATGGAGGGGGAGCGCTTAAAAATGAAAATACAGCCCGAAACACAGGAGGGCCTTTTGTCGGGGGCAGGGGGAGTTATGCCATGGAATGTTTATAGGGTGATAAAAACGGAAAGTTGTAGTTTTCATGACTCATGAAAAAGGCACAGAAGACCTATGCGTTCCCTTTCACATCCTGCTGTGTGCCAGTGGTACCAGTGCAGTGGAAGGGAGAAAGCTGTCTGCTGTTTCTTAGGAGTTCATCCAGATACTGGACACGGTCTTCAGAGGCAGGCAGATGGGGTCTGAGGTCTCTTCTGATCCCCCCCACTGGAGTACTTGGGACAAGCCACTGACACTCACAGGACCTCTCTTTCCTCATCGGCGAAGTGGGCATTATGAGTCCAAATGTGCAGAGTTGATGGGAAAATGAATGAAACCACGGACAAAAAGGGTTTTTAGCACAGAAGCCAGGACAGTTAGGTGCCTACATATGACACGACTTCCTGGTTTAGTGTGCAGACCCTGTCCCGAGCACTGTGAACCCCTCCTCCACTCTTTCTGACTGTGGGACTTTGGACAAGTTACTTAACCTCTCTGAACCTCAGAGGATCTCTTATAGGCAACTGGGATAATAACATAATTTATCTCATAGGATTCCAGGGTGGATTGATACAACTTCTGAATCAATGGTATTAATAAAGGCAGGAAAAATACAGTAGTAGCAAATATATATGTAACACTTACCGGGTGCCACTGTTTTAAAGATCTTTACATATGTAACCTCATATCATCCTCACAAGAGCCCTAAGAGGTAGGATCTATTACTAACCCATTTTACTGATGAGAAAACTGAAACTCAGATTACAAAGTGGCTGAGCCAGGCTTGTCACCCAGAATCCATGTTCTGTTTTTGTTTTAATATTTATTTATTTGAGAGAGAGAGAGAGAGAGAGATAGCAAGAGAGCACACACAGGAGAGGGAGAGAAAATCTCAAGCAGACTCTGTGCTGAACGCAGAGCCCGACATGGGGCTCCATCCCACCACCCCAAGAACACAACCTGGGCTGAAACCAAGAGTCGGAGGTTCTATCGACTACGTCACCCAGGCGCCCCTAGAATCCATGTTCTTCATCAATATGCCACACATCACCATGCTACCCAGCCTGACAAGTGACCACCTTCATGCCTTGATCACCACCACCACCACTGTGACTGCCACTAATATTTCTCTTCTTTTCAAGGCACGGCTTCAAGTCAAAGGAAGATTTATTTCAGGAGGTTCATTTGGTGAAAGTTACGCTTCCCACAGAGGGAAGTCTGAAGGAATACCCGCATCCAGGAGAAGGTTTAATTTTGTTTTTTTTTTAATTTTAGTTTTTTTGTAAGGTGAGAGGTGGATCGTCTTATTATGATTTCACTTTGTTAGAAAGAAAAATAATAATAAATGCAACTCCCAGCAGAGCCCATTCTCTGCCCCCCTTCCGCTTCCCCTCCCCCCCAACCAGATGCTGTTTTTCTTTTTAGTCACTGTTGTTCTAAAGTATCATTAGAGCATCCACCAAAAAGACGTGTCGATTCATCTTCTTGTTTTCCTTTCTCGCCTTGGCTCAGAGCGGGCTAGGGCAGCCTGACACAGGGGCCATAAGTCTCTGTGACCCCCGCCCCTCCCAGGGACTGGGGAGGGGAGTGGAGGATTGATCTCCCCTCCTCCGCCTCAGCTGCCTCCCAGATAATTGAGTTACTGGCCCTGGCTCCGGGACAGGGCTGGAGATGCTATGTCAGGGACTAGAGACAACGTCATGCTCACGGCAGCCCTGGCATGGTGGGAAGGAGAGGAGTCAGGAAGAAGCGAGAAAAAGAGACATACAGGAATAACAACGTGGGGGTCCATTTGCTTTGTTTTCCTAACTGTGTATCAGCATCAAGTAGGATTTGAAACCCCAAAGTCTTTAAGTAAAGGACACACAGAGGATGCCCCCAATGTCAGACAGGAAAAGAAGGCTTAGAGTCCTCAGTCTGATCACTCTTATGTCACAGAGGGGGAAACTGAGGCTGCCAGATGCTGAGCTGCAGCCCAGGCCCTCACATCTAAACTCCTCCCTGGGGCCAGCCATCCTGAAGGACATAGGGCAGTAAATGAAAACGGAGCACGAGGAATCCTCCACAAGTGCATCTCCTGCAGGGAACTGCGTGTCGTCTCAGAAGGTAGCTCACTCCCAGCGCTGGCTTGAGATGTAACCCTGGGCAGAGCCCCTTTTGCGGATGCCTCCCATTTTGTCCAATTTGAACACTACCTTCCCGCCTTCAGCTTTTATCAGCAGCCTGGCTGTAGTTTATGACTCAGTGCTGTAGGAACAGAATTCCCAGCGCTGTTGAACACTGCCTCCAGCCAGCATCTGTTGGGGTTGAGGGGGAGGGTGTGCGGTGGGGAGTTATCATTTGACTGATACCACATTTTTTAACTGAAACCTAAGGCCTGGTGTATGTTATGTTTTTTAAAAAGGGGGAAAAGGACAAGATAACTTCCACATTGCTAGGGATGCAGCCTACATTGCCTAAGAGGTCTTGTGGGTGGTTCCTTTTAACAAGCAACTCATTATGTGCTGGGGGATGCGGGCGCTGGGGTGGGAAAGTGGGGAAGGGAAGTCCCGGGGTGTTGCCTAATCACACATTGGCACCTTGGGAATACTTCCGGATGTGTGGGCTTCTGAAAAGTGAATGGGAATGCCACCATAAATCTGTCGCCCACCCTCACACTGGTGTCACCAAATCCAGGGAAAACACTGGCCCGACTAAACAGTCGGGGACAAAAAAATAATGAAGGGGAAGAAGAGAAAGGAAGGAAGAAGGAAGGGAGGGAAGAGAGAAGGAAGCCATCCATTTAGGTGGTGGGCAGAGGAGTAGAGTAGAAAAAGCAGGGGGTCTCTACTCAGTCTGAGATGGGATCACACCTCTATGAGGCCTGTTACTTTGGTCCGGTTAAGACATCATAAAGGGTTCTAGATCCCTCATCTGGGTATAAGAGTCCTTTCACAGGCCCACACTAAAGGAAGGAGCCTGACACAGGACATACATCCCACCTAATGTGTGACTGTCAATGCTGGTTGTTGCTGCTACTCATCCCCTACCCCCACCCCCACACCTCCACAGACATGGGTAAGTTCAAGTACATCAAGTACATCCAACTTGCTAAGAATGGGGCTAAACCTTGTAGCATCTTATGACAATAATTTTCTGTCAGGATTCTAAGTGACAATCAACAGAAACCAAGTTTGGCCAACTGAAGCAAAATAAGCAAACAAAAGCTATTCAGAGAATATTGACTGGTTACACAACACTCTCTGGGAAGGCCGGAGAGCCATGCTTGCACACCCTGAAGCCCAATTCTAAGCTCAAGTTCAGGTCCCAAGACTGGTCTTGCGAGGATATTAGGATGTGATCACTTTGAATTTTGAATTTGAATTGAATCACATTTGAGTGTGATCACAATGTGAGCACTCCGGCCACATGCTGTCACTGGTACTTTGGGAACACACAGGTGATGGCCATCCTTATCAGAATTGACTGGGGGAAAGTGTGGCTCTTTACACTCAAGTTGTAAAGGGCTGTTGGGGAAGGAGACTTCTGGATTTTCAACTTCGGTAGGGGGCTTGGGCTCTGCCCTATTATTACTATATCAAGGAGCGTTATTTTCTAAATCTAGGAAGGAGATTTGGATAATAAGTTTCCAAAATTATTGATAAATATATTCCACAGTTGAGTCCCAGGACTTCTACCATTTTTTTTTTTTTTTTTTTGGACAAGAACACCGACGTTCAGCTAAGGTCGCGCATCTAAGCCATAATGTGAGCCCAAGGCAGCCTCACTCGAGTCGGTTCCCTCAGCTGCTGTCTTGACAAACACAATGATGAAACCAGTCCACCTCAGCAAAGCCTCCCACACGCCAGTGCCATTTCTCTGACTCACTGAAGCTGCCTGTGGTGGGAGCCAAAAGACTCACTGTCTATTCTTCAGCTGCCCTTAAGGGAAGATGGTTTTCTAGACTCAAAGGCATGGAGTCCGTCCTTGGAATGTAGTTCCCGGGAGTTGGGATCTCCGGGTAGACTCCTTAATTCTTGGAATGTCCTGTGTCTCACTGAGTCTCCATAATGGAATTCTAACTGGTGAGGGCGGGGGTGTAGCGGAGGTCGCTTCTCTTAACACAAACCATATTCCACGCACCAGGTAATACGGAGTCCTCCCTGGACGCCATCCACACCATTGGCCATGTTGTATCCCAGTCCATTAATTCACTAGACAGACTGTTATAAGGCACAGTCTTCCTTGTTCACCCTCAAAGCCCTACAAGACCAGGAGTCACTTTTTGTTTTGTTTTGTTTTGTTTTTGCAGGTAGCTTACCACTGTCTGAAGTCAGACTCTGGGTTTGCATCCTGGTTCTACCACTTAACTGCGTATCCTTGGTTCACCCCTCAGGCTTCAGCTGACTCTTGCATAAAAGCAGGACCATAAAAGACTGTTATGAAAATGAGAGTTTATAAATGTGCTCAGTGCATCATGGAGGTTTGATAAATATTGTCATTGCCAGTAGGACACTCAGCATCGAGTACAGAACAACAGTGTATAAAGGAGACCTAGGAGGGCCCAGATCTCGCCTTTGTTACACTTCCTTTGCCTTCGCCTCTTTCTGTTTGAGCATCTCAGTTAACACAGTTTACAAATCACTGATCTAGTCCCGAACAGTCATTCTGGCCAAAGTTGAGGCGGGAAGTTAGGTCCGCTAGGACTGGACTCGCTGTCCAGTGCTTTATCTAAGAGTCTCCCAGGCCCCACTGCTGTCTACTTATAAGTCAGTTCTTTCCATAACTTGGCTATTGTGGACATTGCTGCTATAAACATTCGGGTACACGTGCCCCTTCAGAACCTAGATGTCCAGATGAATGGATAAAGAAGATGTGGTATATATATACAATGGAATACTATGCAGCCATCTAAAGAAATGGAATCTTACCATCTGCGACGACATGGATGGAACTAGAGGGTATTATGCTTAGTGAAATAAGTCAACTGGAGAAAGACAACTATCATATGATCTCCCTGATATGAGGAAGTGGAGATGCAATGGGGGTGGGGACTAAGGAGGTAGAAAAAGAAAAAATGAAACAAGATGGGATTGGGAGGGAGACAAACCAAAAGAGACTCTTAATGTCATAAACTGAGGGGGGTGGGGGGAGGGGGGTTGGGAGAGGGTGGTGGGGTTACATTATATGTTTAAATTAAAAAAAAATAAATTAATAAAAAAAAGTCAGTTCTTTCTCTTAGAAATGGCAAGCCATGTCGTAACTGTCACCTTCTCTCTGCACCAGACTCGGATAACCAAGAGTATCAAAGACTTCCAATCCATGAGCCAGGAGGCTGGCAAAGATCTGCAGGAGGCCAGATTAGTAAATATTCTAGGCTCTTTGGATCATAGCGCCTCTGCTGTACCGGCTCAGTAACTTGCAGCAGGAAACCAGCCACAGACAATACGCAGAGTTACAAGCATGCTGTGTTCCAGTAAGACTTTCCTTTCCAGTAGAGGCAGTGAGCCAGTCTGGCCCATGGACTGTAATTTGCAGACCCTTACTGTGCATGATGAGCTTCCCCCTGGAGGAGGGACCCTTGTTTTTGTGATCGCTGCACAGCTCCAGAGCACCCCAGAATGTGGGCGTCAGGCCACCGGAGCATCTCTTTGAAGGTGCCCTATCCTCCCTTCACCACCACACCCTCCCTTCCTTCCAGAAGCACCTCAGTTACATGCCACCTTAGTGCAAGCAAAATAGGTAGATATTTGCCAGCATGATCTGGGAGCGCTGCTGGGGGGCGCTCAAAGGATGGCGACATGAGGATGGCAACAAAGGCACGTAGCTCGTGGGAATGACAAACAGCTACACACCTTGTAAAGAACACAAGTCGAGTACAGGTGAGGCCATTAGAGACCACCTAACCCAATCCTTTGACATTTCCACCAGGTAAACTGAGGCCCAGACTCGGGAAGCAACTTGGCCAGGGTTACACGGCAACTACTCGGCATAGTGAGGACCAGAGCGCCTGGTTTTCCTAACTTTCGGCCCAGACTACTTCCACCATACCACTAGGCGAACATCAAGTTTTGTTTTTTTTTTTTTTTTACCGTGGACCCTGCTCAAATCAACAGAGCCAAGAAAATAGCCTTCTGTCGTTTAAAAACCCAAGTCCTGCCTGGAAATTCTTGTCTTTCCTTCCTCTACATCTTCCTTTCTTTCATTCATGGTTAGCTGTGGGACACCTCTTACTGTGTTGCTGAGCCCACACTTAGTGCCAAGGAGACAGGAGATGCTCGACCCATGTGTGCTGCATGGTGAAGAGCTCACAGTGCTCACAGTCCCCCGGGAGAAGGAAGGTCTAAATGTGTTCCCTGTAATGCACTGTGAATGTGAGGACCTGATGACATTTCCTTCCCTTTCGTCTTCCTAGAAAATTGCCTTTCAGTGTGAAATCTTCCCACCAGTGTTTCCATGCCCTCAGTAGCTGCCCCTTCCCTCCTCAGATAGAGCACCTCTGTCTTTTGTACTTGCAAATGAATTGTGATTATTTTTCACCTCTAGCCCAGGGGATTAGCTGGAGGACCTTTGATCTTCAGGTATCGATTTGCATCTTAAAGGAAGTATGATCTCATCTGAGCCAGCTCAAAATTCCATCCCTGCCCCCCAACCCCTGTCTGTTTACCAGCCCCGGGCTGGTCAGGGCCTCCCAAGTGGGACTGTAACAACAAGACCAGCGAGAAGCCAGAGGAAAACAAATTTCCCATCTGACTCAGTAAAGGTGAGAAAAGGACGTTTGCTTTCTAAACACAGGCAGGTCTGCTCTTCCTCCACTCTCCCATCAGAGACATGGCCAGAGGTTCTGAGTGTGCGAAGGAGACTACCGGGGTTCCGGGACCTTGGCTGGAGGTCCTGCATCAGAAGGAGCTGGGAGTGTGCATAAGAATCAGACAGAATCAGGGGTGCCTGGGTGGCTCAGTGGGTTAAGCCTCTGCCTTCAGCTCAGGTCATGATCTCAGGGTCCTGGGATCAAGTCCTGCATTGGGCTCTCTGCTCAGCAGGGAGCCTGCTTCCCCCTCTCTCTCTGCCCGCCTCTCTGCCTACTTGTGATCTCTCTGTCTGTCAAGTAAATGAATAAAATCTTAAAAAAAAAAAAAAAGAATCAGACAGAATCAGGTTCAAGCCCTGGTTCTGTCTCCAATCACTCCTAACCCAAGAGCTTCTGATCACTTTCATCATCTCTCTGGCTTATGATTTTTTTTCTCATTTCTTTTTTTTTATGATTTTATTTATTTATGTCAGAGAGAGAGCAGGAGTGAGCACAGGCAGAGAGGCAGGCAGAGGCAGAGGGAGAAGCAGGTTCCCTGCTGAGCAAGGAGCCTGATGTGGGACTCCATCCCAGGCCGCTGGGATCATGACCTGAGCCGAAGGCAGCCGCTTAACCAACTGAGCCACCCAGGCGTCCCTTTTTTCTCATTTCTAATGCGAGAATACAAGCCTTTCAAATTTGATACTAATCACACTCCTGGAGAGCTGGTGTAAAGAGAAGCGATGAAGCTAGCTTGAAAACGAGTTACCAGCAGCCGCTGATGGCACACAGGGGAGGGACTCTAAGCTCCTTGAGGGCAGGGGCATTTGCTGGTTTTCCTTTGCTTCCCATTGCTCTATGCCCGGTGCCTCCCACAGGGTCTGGCCCACAGGAGGCCATCTGTCAGTGTTTGTAATACTAAGGAGTAAATCGTCATTGGTCCTCAGGACTGTTGTTACTGACTTGACCATCCCGAACGGTCCCCTTCTCCAGCTGAGCCCCAGAAATGACACAGACTTACCAATGCAATTGAAGGAGTCTTCCTGTCGGCAGAAGAGGGAGCAGCCGTCACCACTGAGCTTGTTCATGTCATCACATTCTTCACCTTGGCTTCTGCAGAAGGTACAGAAGAGAGATGTGAGAGAGAGAAAGAGAATGACACACACACACACACAGAGAGAGAGAGAGAGAGAGAGAGAGAGAGAGAGAAACTTCAGAACCACAGCAGACCATGGGAAAGTCCCTCCCCAGGCCAGGAACTTTCCAAGAGGCCCCAGGCAAGTCTCTTACGCCCGAGTGTCCATTTCTTCTTTTTCCACGAGACGTATAAAGATACTCATGTGTAAGATCCTACAACCTCTGCTTTATTTTGTGCTTGCCACAGCGAAGCAGAGCTCATGCCTCAAACCTTCTTGTCTGAGATCTTGCCGGTTAAGTCAGATGGGAGAAAGGCATGGATGAAGGGATGAAGGAACCAACCTTGTCCCCACCCCACCCCCTGGTGTGTCTGGGAGATCTCACTGCCATTTTAAAATGGTGGACTGGAAGGAAATTTCTGAGCTTCTGAAATATAAATTCTGTTCTTTACTATGCCCTACCGTACCCTCCTCCCTGCTCCCCATCCCATTCCTGCTCCCAACCGTGAATTTAAGAATAAAGATTTCTTTTTTCCCCAGCCACATGCTTGGGTCTGGTCTTCCTTTCACTAGAAAGTATTGCTTTCTTCATCCAGGGTATCATTTCATGGTGTGAGGAACTCTAAGACCCATGGGAAGTACGCTACTAGGAAATTAAAGTGTCTCCTCTTGTTTGTTCATTTTGTTTTGATGGGAATCATTTCTATCAGCTCAGGGTGGTTCAGCAGAGGTTGGGATGAACAGAAACCGAGCAATGCTGGACCGAGGAGATGAGTAGGAGGAGAAAGAGCTAAAAGACCAAATAGATGATCACGGCCTGGGAAATGCCCATCCTTTGAGAAACAGAAAACTTGGGTTTAGATCCTCTTATTTCAAACCAGCTTCATGATCTCAGACAAGTCTCCTAATCTCAATTGGACCATTTAAACCAATAAAGACTAAAAATAACGTAAAATTCCATACTTTAGTCACAGTCACCACAATGTAAGCCCTCGATCGCTGTATGTGGTCTGTAGCGAGTGGCTACTGAACAGAAGAGCACAGAATAGGTTTCCATCATGGCAGAAGAAACCCAGGGACACGCTATTCAAGACGCCAAGTGTCCGCGTTCCCACAGGTTCCAATGGCGGTAACTATACTGGCTCCTTAGAGCCGGCGTAAGAACAGAATGGAAATTGACATGGCAGGTGCATGACAGATAGAAGATGCTCAGGGAGTCAGGGTTCCCATTCCCACTCAGTCCTGGGAGGTCTCTGCAGAGTGTGTGGCAGCTGTCCCTCCCTCCCCAGGGACCAGCTGGGACCTGTAGAAGCATGGAAGAGGCCTCAGACTTTTCCTTTCACTCAGGCAATTAACACTGGGCAATGTTTATTGCTTTAAGGAGATGTCAGAGTAGAAGAAAGGGGCCTTGCCATCAATCCTTATGATAGCGGGACTGGTGCAGGGATTTTTGAAGAGCCTCTCAAGTTCTCTCCTGTCTGCAAATGCATGAACTGAGGAGAAGAGAAGTCCATATTCCAAGCTGGGCCCATATTTCCAATCTCTGCCAGTGAACCTCGAGTGCTGGAAACTGGTGATAGCCTTGTGTTACTTAGCTACCTCATGGGTTATCTAGGGAGATTTTTTTTTTTTTTAACTTGGGCTGGTTTCCCAAAGCCACAAAGAACACATCTAACCCGCCAAATAGTATGTTCTATTGGTTTAAGCAAAACATTAGTGTCACCACAAATATCTTCTAGGTATGGCAGATCTATCATTATACAGAGAGCTCCTGAGAAACCTTCTTTGACCTCCAAGCTGGACTGGGTGGCCATTTCCTCTGTGTCCAAAGACACTAGGCTCCATCCACCCCAGCACTTGTCAAACGGACCACCTTCACAGGTTTACCCGACAGCTCCCTATACTGGGCTCTCAGATGCCAAAGGAAATCATAGTCTTTGTCATCCTGGCACCGCAATGCCGGGCACAGTGCCTGGGATACGGCAGAAAGCACGGAGCTGCTCCTTCACTTGTCAGTCTTGCAGGGCTGCTGGTGACATAGTGAGGCAATAGGGAATCCAAATGAGAACAGGGACCCCGGATTCACATCTTGGTTCTGCTCTTTGTTGGCTGTGTGAGCTCGAGAGAGCCATGTCAGCCTTTGTACATCAGTTGTCTCTTCTGTAAAGTACGGTAATAGAACCAATTTCATATAGTTGTTGGAAGGACCCAAGGAGATAATAGTGTAGCCCAATGCTAACACATAGTGAAGGCTCAACAAATATTTAGGAATATAATCATTATATGCATCCAAAGCTTTCCTCCACTGGGGACTCATTAAGTTTTGATCCTATCTGAGTATCTTTGTAAACTCCCTTAAATACATAGAGCGAATCAGCACATATCATCCTGTGAAGAATCCAATTAACTAAGATGACATTCATCCTTTCCCTCAAAGTTTTTGTTTGTTTTTGCCAAGGGAACCACCCATAATCTGCATTTGGTTTTCTACAAAGCATGTCAACAACTATTTGGAAGCTTAAGTGATTTCTGTGTAGGATACCAACTCTAGGTAAAAATACTAAAAAAGCCTTATTGAGGGACACCTGGGTGGCTCAGCGGGTTAAGGCTCTGCCTTTGGCTCAGGTCATGATCTCAGGGTCCTGGGCTCGAGCCCTGCATCAGGCTCTCTGCTCAGCTGGGAGCCTTTTTCCCTCCACTCTCTGCCTGCCTCTCTGCCTACTTGTGATCTCTGTCTGTCAAATAAGTAAATAAAATCTTTAAAAAAATTTAAAGAATCTTGTTGAAAATACTACTTATATTAATAATAAAATAAAATAATAAGAATAGTTCTAGATCAGCAAGAATGATATTGTTCGAAGTATTCTACCAATACGTCTATATCTGGCTCCAAAATGGATAGACTGAGTTGTAGGTCAGGTTCCACATCTGGTGAGTTTCTTTTTTTTTATATCCTTTGTGCTAAATTAGAAAATCCCAAATCACAATTATGGGTTGTCAACAATGACCGCAAGTGTTTCCTGGATATTCTGGACACGCAGCTCAATCCTGGACCCACAAATGATGGGGCACTCTCCCTGGAGACTGCCTTGCTCCACTGCTGAGTATTCCATCAGACAACAGCTGTGTTCAGAGCCAGAAGGTGATGTCTTAATGTGGGAGAGAATGGCGAGTGGTTCCCCTTTCCCCAGTTGTGTTATATTAAGCACCAGAAACTGTATCGGACTGTATTGGACAGGATTTTAAACACACACAACAGTACATCATGAGTTTCCTTCTCCGACAAAGAAGGAGCTTTATCTTCTATGTTTGACGAGTCAGATTCTTGGCCATCAGGTGGTTTGCTCCGTAATTCTACACTCAGCAGGAACTTATACATACCACCTTCCGGCACAGCCATGTTCAAAAGACATACCATGCTGGGCATCACCTGGGCATATATGTAACATTCGATCTTTCCTTCCATGTGAAGTCAGGACCAGAAAGCAAACTGCTTTCGGGGGTCTGCGTGGATGCATATTCACGTGCAAATGCTTTACTTGCACAACTGGGGTTATCCTTGCTGTACTCCTGGCCAGTCCTTTCATCCCAAAGCAGGTTTCCAGTTTCTATCACATCCCACAAAATCAACAGTACCAAATGAATTTGCTCTTCCCCTCCAGCACCAGAAAGAGTCATCTATCACTGCTCTTTCATGTATGTACCACTCCTATGATTCACGGTCTACACATCAGCGGTTTCATCCAACTGTGAAACAGATTCTCTTTACAGCGCCCCTCCCCCTCCTGAAACAGCCCCTGCAATTCCACGTGGCCCAGATATTATGCGACACCCAACAGCGCCATTTAATGAAGGGATTTCGCCAATAGCTCATTTGCCCTCTCCACGTGTGACGTTTGTCATTAAATCGGCCCATAGTTTTAAAAGTCTCTTAGCAATAGTGTAACTTGCAACCATGTTAGCAATAAGGAACACAATTTTAGCAATAAGAAACTTAACTGCAAACAGTTTCTGGTCTTGTTTTCACCTCCAGGGACAAAACTATTCTGTTTTGCGCCAGACAGCATTTTTGTGCTAATTTGGGAGGAAAAAAACCTCAAACGTTTAGTTTAAAAACATTTTTTTTTAAATTCTTTAAAAAACAATGTAAGACTCTGGATGGCTTCTTGCCCCTATTTCATAGTTGTGCAATATCTCGCCCTGTGGACAAGGGGATAAATGGACTGACATCCCAGTAATATCCACGGTGCAAACACACAGCTTCCTATTCTCTACTCACACTTTCCCTCTTCGGCTGCTCGCGTGGAGTCTTTCACTTTCTGGTTCATTTGCCTCCCTGTACTTATTTATGTTCACATTCAGTATTCACTCTAGGGTACTGTTTGCTATTTATGGCTTCGACATTACCGTGAGTTAGAGTATTTTGTTATTTTTACGAGCTTTTAACCCATTTGGTAAATTGTTCATATAAGACGATACAACAGAAATAACAAAGAAATACGCAGTTTTAACAACGTGAAATGGTTAACCAGCAAAGAACGTAAAAGTGTTTTGACCCAGATGTCCTGGGTCCTATTAACGGAACATCATCTGGAGTGGAAAAGACAAACAGAATCCTTGCAGCACCCACAAGACGATGAAGAGAAAGAGCATACCGGTAGTAAGGGCACAATGGTCGCTCTGTCAGAATCACATATTGTATTACATACTTGAGAAATATACGTGTTTGAAAAAGAACCACTGCTTTTCCTCTGAGGCCAGCAACTACTTGCAGACAAAGTGACAGATTGCTAGCGATTGCTGGTAGCTCACAGCTCCCACACTGAAGAGCCTCCCATAAGTTCTTCTCTGTAGCACCCTGGCCATGTCTTGATCTCACGAGCATCACTCCCTCCCCTTTCTTTAATCACACCTACTTACTTCTGGATAATGCCATCACCACAGTATCCACTTCCATGGATGTAGATGGCAGCTGGCGATGGTTCACTCTCTTCACTTCCGGAAATGGTGATGACCCAGTACTGGTACACACTGCCAAGATGGAGATCCCTGGAAAACAAAGAAGCGTATTAATAAAGATGATTAGCTATATGGACACAATGCCCGGGGTTAGGTGAAACCGATCCCCTGGAGTACATTCTATCAGTCTTGCTTATGTTTGAAATCACATGCACATTAAGTTATCCAATAGTTTGTATTGTCTTCTGTGGTTAAGGCACTCTCCTATGCATGAAGGACCACACCAAAATGTACAGCAATAATGACCGCCATCAAATGACAGACAGCTGTGAACATTACCAGGTACTTTTATCTTTAATTTAACCTTTATAATAACCCTGGTGGATAAGAACCAGATAGTATGTGGCCCATAATGAAGATGTTTGGGAGAATGTCATCCAGGAAAACAAAACGGGATAAGCAGACAGAGCTGGGAAAGTAGCATGCCAGATTCTGTGGGCATCGGTCTGATCTTTTCCCCTCTTTGCACGCAGTGAACAGAAACCCCATTACATGTGAGCAGCCCCCTTCCTTATGCTGCACATCCAGGAACTGTCCCCCCCGCCTCTTGCTCTTCTCTGTCTCTTAATCTTGACTAAAATAGTAACAACTGCAGCAGTTATTAACTGAATGTCAGGCTTGGGGCGACACATGTCCCATGCATTTTCTCATTCGAGAAGCAAAGCAACCCTACATATGCCCTAGTGTTTTCCTGTTTATTTTACAGATGACAAATCTGAGGCATAGAGAGGTTAATCAGCTTACTGACAATCATACACTACTGAATAATAGCCTGCATTCTGCCTCCCTAATCCCTAGTTTAGGCCTGTTTTAATAATCTCATCCCTTGCAAAGGTCCTGAAATTACAATTCCAGGCACTGGTGGCTGCCAGACTCTCAACTTGCCAACCCTGCGTCTCCCCTCTGCTCACAAGACCTCCCAGTGCAATGCCTGCTCCCACTTCCTCATGCTCAGCCTTTCTCCAGATTTCCTCTCTCCCTTCCTTACCTCCCCTCAGCTGCCTGCTTGAATCCCTCCTGCCATCAAACCTGGCTGCTGCCAATCATCCTCCAAGGTAGAGATATATTTATGTCAATTCCACATCACGAAATCACAATGCCCATTTCCTTTTTGACCATTTTCAAAGGGTGATGTTATTCCCCTTTTTATCTCCCTCTGCATTAATGATTTACTTTTTTAATAATAAAAAAGTACCATGGGGAAAAAAGAAACCCACAAAATGATACTGAAGAGAATTCCTATTAGATTCCAGAGTTGGGGGGGGGGTGGGATTTCATAAACAAAAGGATGATGTCAAAAAAATCTCAAGTTCTCCTGCCCATCTGTTGTTTCAGCTGCTGTTAGGGCTGGGGCTGTTTGGATAAGGCCAAGAAGGTAACAGTTGCAGAGGCAATGGGCAGCCAGTGTCTCCTGACTCTCAACACAGTGATGAGTACGAGTTTATGAACGCTGAAGGACACTAGTGAGGAATATAACCTTCTGGAGAATGCGAATCTGTTACCTGAAAGAGAGTTTGTTTTGGCAGTGCTGGAGCAGAAAGCAATTTTGGGGGGTAGATCAGAAGTCCCTGGGGATTCCATCAGTGTTCTGTCAATGAAAGTTCAGTATATAAAATGCATACAAATTTCGAGATATTATATGTATGAATGTATGAATAATCGTTGGCTTGTAAACTTCTGGGATGCTAATTTGTGGATATAGGCTTTCTTTCTTCTGTTTAAAAACGTTTATTAGATATTTTAATCCACCTCTCGACTAACACATGGATACTTTTTCTGATGGTTCTTCTAAAACTGAAATACTCTGGCAGTGGGGAGAGTGGTTTTCCTGATGGATACACAGAGGCACAAGATAAAGGCGACATGTATTTTACCGTATATTCATTTTCCTCTAAAATATGGAGGCATGTTTTGTATTACACAAATATGGCTATGTCATGAAATAAAATAAGAAATTTTCTTCAGGCTACGTCGCAGGCCACTGGGGGCATATGGCCACGGTCTGAAGCAGATGGAGCACTTCTGTGGAACGCAGGAGGGTGTGAAAAGTACTTCTCTACATGGTGTTTTTCATTTGTACTGTGTGTCACAAGTGATTTATGGCTGATAATATTTAGGTGTTCTGCTAAGATTTGTGAACCTTTCCCCCATACTGCCCTCCCTCCTTCCTTCATCCTCCTCCTGTTTCTCGATAAACACAAGTCTGAGGCAAGCAAACATGTGTTTCTACCTGGCTTCTTCGCTTCAAAACTGAGAAGTCACAGGCAGGTGTTTCACTGCCCTGAGCCCATTTCGAATCAGTCATCAACCTGACTTCACAGCAGTTTCCTACAGACTGAATGTGAGAACACCGAGAAAGCACATACGTGCCCAGCCTATGATGGTCAATAAATATTAACCCATTATAGTGAATGCTTAAATGAATATTCTTGTTCACTGGAGTTAAGCTACGCTCTCTTTAGTAGAAGGGATGGAGTGACAGATAGCTACATGTAACCTCGGTTAGCCAAACCCACACCACCCACTGTGTGTACCACAGCTTAGTGGAAAGTCTCCATTCTACCATGTCATTTGGCTAGAAGACCCTCTGCGCCTGCAGCTTGCTCTCGCTCCATGCTCCACGTGGCTATTCCAATTTCTGAAAATTCTGGATCCCAGAAAGTTCGTCTTACCCTGGGGCAAAATCTGTCTCCCCATAACTTCCACCCACACCTCCTTCTCATCTACTAGCATCACACAGAACACTGATTGGTAGGAAGACCCTGATAAGCTTCCTTCTTCTGACTGTGTGCACATGGCTTATGCATCCTTATCTCACGGAAGCCTGGCAGCAGCTCTCTGAAGCAGGGGTTGTTACCCCAAGTTTTCAGATGGGACAATAGAAGCCCAAGTCACCCCTGTGGTAAAAAGGTAGAGAATGGGGCATAGTACGACTGCTATTAAGAATATGATGTTTTTCCACTGAAGAATCCTTGTGATAAAACTACATTTTCTTCAAGTTGAAGTCAAAATCAATGCCAAATGAGGGTTCTTTGCTCAGTCATCTCAGGAGAATTCCCACTTCTAGACCATCCACTAGTGGCCTCTGAAAGCTTTGCTGGAGGTTAGGACCTATTTCATGGATGGTCTAGAAGTGGGACATTGATGTCAAATTGTGCCTTTTACCTGCTCCTAAAACCATCTGGAAAGTCTTATGCTGTCACTTGAATTCCTGCCTCTCCTGCACCTCCCACCTCCATGGACCCTAAACCCTGTCACTTTTCCCTACCCCATAATCTTCCATGTCATTTCCTCTACATCCCTGCTGCTGCCAATGTCTCGACCTTGAGGTCTGAACCTGCCCCTGGTACCTCCCTTTTCCAGGCTTGCCAACACCATCAGAATATTCTGAGGTCCAAAGCCACCCCCCAGCTCAAAATCTTCTCATTTAGAGAAGTGATGGGGGGCACACTACCAAGACCATACTCCCTATTTACTCTTTTTGGGGGGAACTAAAATGTTACCACTTCATCTGAAACATGATAAATTGCACTACTTCCAGTTACCTTTAAAGAATTTTGAGTATCATTTATTTATTTATTTATTTTTAAGTGAACCTCCATTGGTAGTTATTGGTGCATCTCAAATTAATTTCATGCATCCAGCTAATAAACTTAAATTGCAGTATTGAAATGGGATGAGACTGCTTGGCTACTTTTGAGCGGTTGTTTTATGTATCTTTTGCATGACTTAAGAAAAAAAAGCTATTGTTCTTTCACAAATGTCTCAAGTGACGCATCAGCCTTAGTTCTCCATTTCTGGCAATCATAAACATATAAACATAACATTTTTAGGTCCTATGATTTTTCAGTACTTATCCCCAGACATGTCACCTTAATGGTAATGTATATGCGATCTGGAGCCCAATCTTTTATATTATTTATTTATTTTTAAAATATTTTATTTTTAAGTGTTGTCTATGTCCAGTGTAGGGCTCGAACCTGCACCAAGATCAAGAGTCACACACTCAGGGGTGCCTAGGTGGCGCAGTGGGTTGAAGCCTCTGCCTTCGACTCAGGTCATGGTGCCAGGGTCCTGGGATTGAGCCCCGCATCGGGCTCTCTGCTTAGCGGGTAGCCTGCTTCCCCCTCTCTCTCTGCCTGCCTCTCTGCCTGCTTGTGATCTCTGTCTGTCAAATAAATAAATAAAATCTTTAAAAAAAAAAAAAGAGTCACACGCTCAACCAACTGAGTTAGCCCGTGGTGCCTAGAGCCCAATCTTTCAGTAAAATTTACTTACAGATTATGAAATCATTATCTTAAAAAAATATTATTATGTACACAAATATCCATAAGGAGGCTAAGGACCACCTGACCTTGCTTTTGGCAAAGATGCATATTTCTTAAAGTGTTGGTGTGTAGTTCGTATTGTGATTGGTCCATTAAAGCCCATCTGAAATCTACAGGTAAGTCACTTCACTTCTCTGGGTCTGTTTTTCTACCTTCTAGTTACGATATATGATTCCCGTTCCATATCAGAAAAGAGGGATGGAGAGCCTCACTGCAAAATGGAACTATCCCATTTTGTAGCTTCTAGCAAACACTCTCTAAAGCCTCTTGATCACTTACTATTGATCACCTACTGTTTCCATATCATACCATTCACTGATCACACTCTGTCTCCCCACATAGTCTGTGTAACTGTGTCATGCTTTTTTTTTTTAATATTTTATTTATTTATTTGACAGACAGAGATCACAAGCAGGCCGAGAGGCAGGCAGAGAGAGAAGAAGGGAAGCAGGCTCTCTGCTGAGCAGAGAGCCCGAAGCGGGGCTCAATCCCAGCACCCTGGGATCATGACCTGAGCCGAAGGCAGAGGCTTTAACCCACTGAGCCACCCAGGCACCCCTGTGTCATGCCTTTTTGAAACTCCTTCTTCTGTAATAATAATAGCAATTGTCATTTCCATTTGTTACCTATTTGTCATAAGCCAGGCACTAAGCTCAGGACTTCCTATGAATCATCTCATTTAATCGAAACAACATTTTCTGGAATAATGATGATCGCCCCTTTCAGATGAAGAAAGTCATATTTGGGAAGGTTACTCTATAGCCTACAGTGACACTGCTCTGGGGGGTGGGACCTGAGCCAGGTCTATCTAACTCCATCGCAAGACAGCACTTCTAGGGTTTATGAATGAGAAAATACTGCAGAACAGAAGTTAAAAAGACCTAGTTTTGAACCAAGTAGAGTTCACATACAAAGACCACTTGGAAAGCTCTAAAAGTTAGGAGAAAGATAAACACTGCCTTAAACACTACCACTACCACAAGCCATTTCCTTTCTCTGTCAATCCACTTCTTCTTCTATGAAATGGAAATCTGCGAAGATGATCAGCTCTGCAGTGCATAGTTCTAATTTCATAAGAAATGCAGTGCAGCATCGTTTCTACCAGCTAGAAGCTGCCTCAGCATTTAGACTTGTGCACTGAGAATGGGTGTAGTTCAGGATTTACCACCCAGACTGTCTGAGCTGGAAGACATGGTGGGGGGACCACCTAGGATGCCTCTGGCTCAGGAAGAGCCCAAATCGTCCAGCTCTGCCTTAGGCTGTGAATCAGAGGGTAATACCCAGGCACTTTGTATGCCAACTTCTAGCCAAGAATGGGAAGAGAAAAAAAACAGTCATTTTCTGGGCCTGAGATGATGTGCCAAAGGACTTTATACATACCATTATTATTGATTTAATTAGCAAATATATCAGTTATATAGTCAAGCAGAGCAAACACTATAAAAAATGTCCTTGGGAGACTCCTATCTTTGTCAAATTATAACACTGCTGTATTTTCTTCATCTCTTATTTCTGTTGTAAAAAGGAATAAAATACACCGTTCTATATATTTGTTTTCAACCCACCTGTGTGTTCTTCCCTTTTTATCATGAATGTTTTTGTACTTTTTATACATAGGCAGTGCTTTACGTATTTTAAATTTCATAAATGTTTTAATACCATATTTATCAGTATGCAACTGGCATTTCTTTTGCCCAGCATTACTTTTGAGATCACACATATTGATACATGCAAATCTAGCTCATTATTTTCACTGATGTCTTTTATTGTAGGGATATACCATATTTTATTTGACCATTATTTTCTAGATAGACACCTAGGTTGTTTCTATTATTATTATTACTATTAATTTTTAATTAGTTTCAGAGGTAAAATATAGTGGTTCATCAGTTGCATATAACACCCAGTGCTCATTACATCAAGTGCCCTCCTTAATGCCTATCAACCAATTATCCCTTCCTCCTACCTACCAACCCCCCCCCAATTTTTGTTTTCTAGAGTTCAGAGTCTCTTATGGTTTGTCTTGCTCTCAATTTTCATCTTATTTTATCTTTCCTTCCCTTCCTCTATGTTCATGTGTTTTGTTTCTTAAATTCCACATATGAGTAAAGTCATATGGTATTTGTCTTTCCCTGACTGACTTCTTGGCTTAGCATAATACCCTCTAGTTCCAACCATGTCATTGCAAATGGCAAGATTTCATTCGTTGTGATGGCTGAGTAATATTCCCCAAACCACAAGATACCTAGGAATAAACCTAACCAAAGAGGTCAGGTATCTGTATTCTGAAAACTATAGAACATTTATGAATGAAATTGAGGAAGACACAAAGAAATGGAGAAACATTCCACACTCATGGATTGAAAGAACAGATTCTGTTAAAATGTCTATGCTACCCAAAGCAATCTACACATTCATTGCAATCCTTACTAAAATGCCATCAGCATTTTTCATACATTTGGAACAAACAATCCTAAATTTTTTTTCAAAGATTTTATTTATTTATTTGACAGAGAGAGAGAGAGAGATCACAAGTAGGCAGAGAGGCAGGCAGAGAGAGAGAGTGAAGCAGGCTCCCTACTGAGCAGAGAGCCCGACGTGGGGCTCGATCCCAGGACCCTGAGATCATGACCTGAGCCGAAGGCAGAGGCTTAACCCACTGAGCCACCCAGGCGCCCCCAATCCTAAAATTTGTATGGAACCAGAAAAGACCCCAAATATCCAAAGAAATGTTGAAAAAGAAAACCAAAGCTGGGGGCATCCAAATTCTAGACTTAAAGCTGTAATCATGAATATAGTATGGTACTGGCACAAAAAACAGACACACAGATCAATGGAGCCAAACAGAGAACCGAGAATTGGACCCTCAACTCTATGGTCAAGTAGTCTTCAACAAAGCAGGAAGAACATCCAATGGAAAAAAGATAATCTCTTCAATAAATGGTGTTGAGAAAATTGGAGTGCCACATGCAGAAGAATGAAACTGGACCATTTCCTTACACCACACACAAAAAATAAACTCAAAGTGGATGAAAGACCTAAATGTGAGACAGGAATCCATCAAAATCCTACAGGAGAACACAGGCAGCAACGTCTTTGACTTCAACCACAGGAAGTTCTTGCTAGACACATCTCCAAAGATAAGAGAAACAAGACAAAAATGAACTATTGGGAATTCATCAAGATAAAAAGCTTCTACACAACAAAGGATATAGTCTACGAAACTAACAGGCAACCCTACAGAATGGGAGAAGATATCTCCAAATGGCATATCAGATAAAGGGCCAGAATCCAAGATCTATAAGGAATTTACTAACCTTATTACCCTCAAAATAATCCAGTAAAAAAACAGGCAGAAGACATGAACAGACATTTCTCCAAAGAAGACATACAAATATTACTATTATTAACTTTGTTTATCTCCAGTAATGTTACTTTTAAACATCATGTTCATTTTCCTTTGTGTAGAGAGCAAGAATTTTCCAAAAGAAGTCTATCTAAAGGGGTGTCGTTTGGTTGAAGGCAATTGCATCTGCGACTGTATAGTTATTGCCAAATTATTCTCCCGAATGGTTGTACCAATTAACACACTGTCAACAGACTTCCCAATGCTCCAGGTCCTGGTCAGCACTTGAGTATGCCTAATATTTAATTTTTTGCCAATCCAGTGGATATTAAATGACATTTAATTACTGCTTCATTTTCCCTTTCCCTGATTAACAACAGGCCTGAGTATCATTTCATGTGTTTGCTGACCATGTAGATTCCTAGCTATGTTACCTGCTTGTTCATCACTTTTACCTTTATAAAATTGGGTTCTTTTTCTTTTAATTGCTATGTAAGTATATTTACATATAATGGATACTAATTTTCGTAATTAAAGTTACTGAAAATACGATTTCCAAGCCTGGGGCTCCTCTTTTGTTCATTCTGTTTATGCTGCTTTGTTGAATAGAAATTTTAAATCATGCCCTTCATGATTTGCACTTTTGATGTGTTGATAAATGTTTCTTTCCTCCAAAATCAGAAAATAGTCACCTCTATTTCCTTTGGATAATTTTATGGTTTTTATTTTCACATATGCAGCTTTAATCATAAACAATATAGTTTTCAAAGTGATGTGTGGTAATGATTGTTTTCCCTTCAAATATGGATGAGCCATTGTCCAGCATTTTTTAATATAATAGTTAATCCTTTCACTATGGAACTGTAATACCACATTTCCCATATATCATTCTGTACTTAGGTAAGTTTGCTTCTGGGTTATCTTGTTTCATTGGTCTGCTTTTTTTTCTAATCATTTATCAACAGCACTTTCCCTTAATTTCCATACCTATATAAAAGTCTTGATTTATGCTACAACTCCATTCTATACTTTGGTTTACTCATTCAAAAGACGCCTATGTTCTTCCCACATGAATTTAAAGTTTCATTTTTTAAATGCCTGTTGAGATTTTGATTCTAATTTTATTGAATTTACAGATGTATTTGAGGAAGAAAAACATCTTTATTTTATTGCATCCTCCCATTTTTACAGAGAGTTTATTTTTTCATTTATTTAGGTCTCCTTTTATGGCTTCTGTAAAGTTTTAAATCCTTCTTCATAAAAATAGGGATGATATTTTATTAGGAATATATTCCTAACTTTAAGCATTTATAGATGTCAGAACTATAATAAATGGTAGCTTTACTCTGTCTATCTACTCATACACATATATACACATCTGGACATGCACTTCTATAATTGTACTGTCATATCTGGGGGCTGATAAAAATAATTAAGTTTTGTAAATAGGTATTTTGTTTAGATGTCCTCATAGATTATTTTGTTAATGCTGATAATTTGCTGATCCTTATTAAATTTTCCATGTATTCTCTTATAGGTAAGGATAATAATAGTTTGTTTCTTCATTTATGGTGCTCAGAATTTTTATTTGTATTTCTTGTCCACCTCCGCCCTGGGATCAGAAGAAATATCTCTCACATTTTATCATTAAGCATAGTACCTACTGTATTTCAGTACAGACCCTTGAGCAGGTTAAGGGTGTTCCTTTCTGTTCCTAGATAATTTTGTTTTCTTTGCTTTGTTTTGTTTTGATCATAAGGGGGCCTGATTTTAACAAGAGACTTAAATTTGACATCTTAGTAAGACAATCTTGTTTAAAAAAAAATCATTTAGGGACACCTGGGTGGCTCAGTGGGTTAAGCCGCTGCCTTGGGCTCAGGTCATGATCCCAGCGTCCTGCGATCGAGTCCCGCATCGGGCTCTCTGCTCAGCGGGGAGCCTGCTTCTCCCCTCCCCTCTCTGCCTGCCTCTCTGCCTACTTGTGTGATCTATCAAATAAATAAATTTTTAAAAAATCTAAAAAAAATCATTTAATATGCTAGTATTGTGAATTACTGGAATCCAGAAACCCTCTAACATTAGAATCTCTTCTCATTCTGGGATAATCTAGGCTAGGTACAATGTTTGTGTCTGCATGAATGTGGCGGTTTTAATACACTGCTGAATTCTGTCTGCTAATATCTCACACAAGACTTTGCTTCTTGATTATATATTTAATTTACCAAAAAGTTTTCTCTTATTTATGTATGTATGATGTATTCATTTATGTATGTATGTGGTGCATCATAGAAATAATGTTTTTTAAAAAGAAATAATGTTCTATGTGATACTGATTCTTTTAATATTTTAATCTTAATCTTTCTTTTAATATTTGTTGTTTTCTGGCCTATGACATGGTAAATTTAAAAAAGTATATTCTACATAGCCCAGAAATAAATATGTATATAATTTAATTCACTGGCAAGGTTCTATATACTTTTATCAGATGAAACATATTTTTGTATTGTTCAAAATCTTCCAGATCATTATTTTAGTTTGCTCGATCTATTAATTATTGAGAAGGGTGTGTTAAAATATCTTAATATCATTATGGATTTATCACTACTTTAGGTAAGAGGCATAGTAGATTTATACATTTTTTAGGTCATGTTATTTGGAATATTTAAGCTCAAAACTGTTATATGATCTCCTTTCATCATTTAAATGGTGACCTCTTTATCTTAATAATAATTTTTGCTTTGATATTTCCCTTGTCTGATGAATATTAATTTGTTTTTCTGAGTATTTGCCTGGAAAATATTTTCCACTCCATTACCTTTTACCTTTCAGTGAACTTATCTTTAGTTAATTCCAACTTTAATCCAATTAGTGGAATGACTATTGTATTAGATTTATTTCTCACATCTTCTTTGTGCTTTCCAATTATCATTCCTTTTCTTTTTTCTTGGCATATTTATTTTCCCCCTTTCTTGCCTTCTGGATTTGTTGGATTTCCTGATTTCTGCTCTCTCCTCCCCATTCTCAGTCCTTCTAATCTTTGGAGACCATATTTCCTAATTTTATTTGTTTTTTTCATTTACCCTAAAGTATTAATTAACATTCATACTCGTTACCAAGATCTAACTTCAATAAAAATCTTGGTATTGACTGCTGACCCTTCTCTAGATGTCTACTTTTTTTGTGTTTTCAATTTTGAAATATGACCTCATGCCTGTTAGGTTTTAATTGGTGGGAATCACATGCCCCCTGGGTCATATCTATATCCTCCTCCAGAGTGATTTCATATTCACTTCTAGGTACCTCAGTAATGTCACTAATTTAGAACTTTTTCTCTTCTCTCTCTCTTTCCCTTGCTCTCTCTCTCTCTCCCTTTTTCTTCTCAGTAGTTGCCCAACTCAGGCATTTCCGGACCATACTGCACAGTATAAACTCAAACCTCAATCATCATGAGTTTAGAACATACACATGTATATTTCTCCTCTAGTACACCTTTTCACTAAACATGTAGACTAAACATACAGCCTTTGATATAATTGTCTAATTGTGAAAGCCTTAGTTATCATTCCTCACCTTGAAAACTTATAGGGCCAAATCTCTTCTCATGGGATGAGCAAGGATATTCAATCTACTCGGTTGCCAAAGCTGATGGTTCTCCCTTATCCGAACTACTACAGTAAAACATCAGCTTCGGAATTACCTGTCTAGTTCTGTTTCATTTTATGTCTTGCCCTTGGCCACGTATTTTTCTGCTTTTCTGATCTCAGTCACCCATTTTAAAGGATGATAGTAATATCAGTTATATTTTAATCTACAATATCTGGATAGATGTTTTGTACTTGATATATCTTTAGATTAGCTACTTCACCAGATTTCTGCATATGATTTCTAATATAAACTTGAAAAGTAGAGACCATTTGCATTGTTCAGTTGAGGTCCAGCTTAATGCAGTGATCTGTCCAAGGTCACAGATTATAAAGCAGAATTTAAACCATGCTGTGTGACTCTGGAACCTTTGACCTTTCCATGACACTGAGCTGACTCCTTGGATATGCACACATTAGTACACAAGACATTAATATCCAATTAATACCCAATCCAAAAACAGAAGGCTAAGACTACATGAAGGTAAGTCAAGCTCCTCCTCATAGTCCTAAAGTCTCTCACAAAGCTGCAACTCAGACTGAATTACATTTTATTTCTTCTGTAGAGCTGTAGAGGAAAGTCACTTCAGTTCTAAAATATTTTTAGGGTGAGAGCTGACCTTTTCTTCTTAATTGAGAAATGACTGCATATTATCATAATTGCTTTATTTTTTCCTAACCATAAAGATCACTCACGTTTATTTTAACAAGTTAGAGCTCTATAAAAAAAGAACTGAAAATCAAGTCAAATCATATCAAATTCCATTACCTTGAGGCAGCTACCAAGAACTTTCTGGTCAGCAACCCTCCCTGTATCTTTGTATGTATAAATGGTAACATGTACTATGTTCCATGAATATAAGACCACAAATCTGTGTATATCACTCCATCTTTAATGCCCATAAAAATGGGCTATAGGAGAAACACATCCAGTTAGCTAGTTCTAATTATATTATATAAAAATATATATAATGCTAATTATATTTATTGCTTTCACCACTTTTTCAAATTCTGGCTAAATGTGTTTATATCATTTCATTTGTTCATCCATTGATTTATGCAGACAGCATTGAGCCCTCCCAGGTTCTTGCAGGTCTGGGAGGCAAAGATCAACAAACTATGGTCCTGCCTTGCAGATGCTCATAAGCCACTGGGGGAAAAGAGACATCCAAATAGATGTCTTCAACACAGTCTAGAAAGTGTAGGGGCTATGGGAGCACAGAGGAGTGATATTTGACCCAGGCTGAGAAGGAGAACATCTGAGAAGACTTCTCAAAGGAGGCTTTCTGGCTTGACTGGAGAAGGGAAGGACAAACCAAGTCAGGAATAGGAGGAGAACACGGGCTTTCTAGACAAATGATGTAATAGGACTTGTTCTGTGGAAGACCGTTTTGGTAGTTGTATAGATGACTGGTTTAAGGGGAAAGGTAGAAATGGAGTACGTGGTTGTAGGGAGAGCAAATGCTGCCCCTGAGGTGCATGAGGCAGGAACATGGCCCATGTAAGACGCCTTATTGTTTTCTTTAAAGAGAACTAAACTTACGACAAAACACCCTTCTTCACTAAATGCCTCTGGAGCAGTGTGCTAGAGTTCATTCCTTAACAGTCACACATTAAGGCTACATACATTGTTTTGTCCCCCATAACAATATACTCCTTAATTCCAGTGCTGTCTGGGTATCACTCTGAATTTATTTTTTTAAATCACCTTAAATTCTTTTTTTTTTTAAAGATTTTATTTATTTACGAGAGAGAGTGAGTGAGCAAGCACGAGCAGGGGGAAGGGCAGAGGGGGAAGTAGGCTCCCTGTTGAGCAGGAAGCCCCATGCAGAGCTCAATCTTAGGACCCTGAGACCATGACCTGAGACACCCAGGTGCTCCTCACCTTGAATTCTTAAGAGAACACTTAACTTTTGTTCTAGGCTGAGAGGCACTTTGGTTTTACTTTTTATGGGCAAAGGTGGTTGTTAAGGTTTTGGGATGGAGAGTATCACATGCCCTTGGGAACAAAACAGCCAGCAAGACAGAGTCTGAGATCACTGTGGAGGCCACCTGAACTACATGTCAGGAGAAATGACTACAGTTCTTCCCTTGAGTTTGGTAGTGATTTTGGATGAATCCATTCCCCTCTTTGGACCTCACTCTGCTTCTTCTATTCAGAAAGAAAAAAAGGGAGAGAGTGAGGGAAGGAAGGAAAGAAAGAAGGAAAAGAAAAGAAAGAGAAGAAGGAAGGGAGGAAGGAAAAAGTAAAGAAAAGAAAAGAGAGAGACTGAGAAAAAAGAGAAAGAAAAGGGAAGGGAAAAAAAAAAAGCATGTATGGAGTTTCTGGTAGGACTCATTCCTACCAGAGGAAGATATCATCATTGGTCTCAAAGAGTTCAAAGGGCAAAAGGAAGGATAAATCAAGTACCGGATGGCTGTAATCTGAGGTAGAGTTCTCAGAGCACCAACACAGAGCAGGGACCAAGTAGTGTCTGGGAGGATGCCAAAGGCTTGGGGAGACTTGAGACTTTGGTCTTGCTATTGGGGGACAACATCCATCACTTACTAGCTCCAATCCACGGTCTTGACAAAACGAATGGGAGTATGTTGGCAGGGCTCTGAAGTCCACTGGGCGTTCGGATCCCTCCCAGTGGGGCCAGACTCTGCCCCTCACACCTAAGTAACACAAAATTCATTCTTTTCCTGCTTGCAATGCTGCCTCCACTCTCCACAGCTCAGGAAGGAGCAAATGCATACAGGCAACCGATTAATTCCAGCAGCCTTTGATATAATTGTCTAAAGATCTGCCCTGGTACCAATTTAAAACCCAGTAGCAAGTTTAATAAAACTAACAGTTTTCAGCCAAGGCCTTTGTTATTTTGTTTTAATCATCTTTTACCACCAATTGAAATGATTTTCTACTTTCTTGGTGCAATGAAATAAAATACAAGGGAAAGAAGAGAGGGGCAATGTGGAAATCATAAAAGATCCAGAGCCTCAAATCCTGGGCTAAGGTGACAGAGGTGCTGAGATTTCATGGGTTGTTTGTGTCAGGCGCAGACTGGAAGGGAAGACATTTGCCAGTTTGGGGAAAATGCCACACCTGGATAACATTAAAGAGAGGGGAAAGGAAAGATCGACAAGGAACTCTTGTTTTTCCTGAATGCAACCAAAAGCGATGTGTGACAGCTTCCCCAAACACCCCTGCTGGTGACGGACAGGTCTCTTGATTACAGAGCTGGGGTCTGTGACAAGCTGACGGGTCGCCAAGGCCTCTGGGAGCCGAAACACCAGCTATGGCTGGAGGTAAACAAGGCATGCGGCATGGTGTGAAAATCGAGGCCAAGCAGGGGCCAGTGAGTCCAGAGAGCAGGGACCCAGTGACAGCTGGTGATTGAGGGGCACTCACTGAACACAGTTATTGAGGACCAGGGGCCAGTGGGGAAAGCAATCTCCTTTCTCCTCCCTGTGGCCTCTCTGGGTGGCCAGCAATTTTATTACTGACAGAGGGCAAGCCCAACAGCATTTTTTGAATTTGGCACCACATCTAAAACCATTCGGGGGCTGGGCTTTCTCTTTTTTCTCTCTACCCCCCCACCCCCCGCCTGCCCCATGAATGCTTTGGGTTCCGTGAAAGCCGGCGTGCAGTTAGCAAACGACATTTCCCCTCAAATTTTGAAACCCATGTGCACTTGAGGAAAATGTAATCCTTATGTTTCTGATTCATTTACACTTAACTCATCAAAACGCTATTTTGTAAGAGCTATTTGATGTCCATGAAGCCTCCTAAGCCCTTTTGTAAGCCTTGCTTCTTAGAAGCAGGAAGTCACGTTTCTGACGAGAGGGAGAACTTGAACCTAAAAGGTTGAGTTTGTTTTGAAATGAGGGTTCTCGGAGGGTCACGTGGACCCTGAGCTTGGCCAAATGTGTTCTCTCATTTCCTGGACCACCCCTCCACCAGCACCAGCTGCCATGACGTTACTGATGTCAGCTTTCTATGACTTCACTCCGAGCTTCATCGGAGACTTCTCCGTGATCACAGAGAGCTGGACTCAAAGTGGAGCCCCCAGGTCTGGTTGGCCAAGCTCCAGCACTCTGCTCTGTGAGGGAAGGAGCACCCGGACTGGGAATCAGGAGCCCGAAGTTCAATTCCCTGAATTGCCATCAAATGGCAGTGTCCTCTAAGAAAGTGTCCTCCCCTCTCTGGGCTCGATTC
This sequence comes from Taxidea taxus jeffersonii, assembly GCA_003697995.1. NCBI lineage: Eukaryota > Metazoa > Chordata > Mammalia > Carnivora > Mustelidae > Taxidea > Taxidea taxus. The sequence continues at coordinate 78,249 of ML103096.1, forward strand.
TCTCACTGGTAGAATCAGTGTTTTGAAGCTCCTTCCAAGTCTGAGAGTTTCTGAGTCCACCTTCTAGATGGTAGTGGGGCTGAGCACTTCAGAATGTTCTCGGCTTCAGACTTTTGGAGACTGGGTCTGTATACAAGGAGCTTAGCTCAAGAAGGAAACACAAAAATGTAGGAACAGAGCCGGATTGCATTGGGTATCACTTATTCCAAGTTTCTAATCATGGGATGGACATTAGAGCCCAGAGAAAGGGAATGAATTGCCCCAAGTCATACAGATAATTAATGGCAGAGTTCAGCCTTCCTGGTATTTTGGACTAACATCCTTGGATGGAAGTTTCCAAACTTTTCAGTTCATAGTATACTGAAGCTGGGTCAAAAACAACAACAACAACAACAACAAAAAAAAAACAAACCCCAAAACAACAACAAAAAACCTACTTCCCACTCTGACAACAAGAATGCAAAAGCCAGCTTTAGCATGGGGGATGGGGTGAGGACTGGCACTGCTTTGCGTGAGGCACAGTGAGGTGGTGTATGGCTTGTATTAAAGCCCATGAGTAAATGATTAATCTCGGGTAGAAAACAAAGCCCGTGCCTTGTAATGTTATAGGTATTAGTGCTACAGAAGATTAACCCCACGACCCCCTGGGGGACCTTTTCAGAACACTGGACTACACTTTGAGAATCAGTGGATGATGAAAACAGGTGGACTCACAGGTCCTATATTCTACCCCACACACACACACTCAAGCATTCACACATGTGCACTCGCACACGCATGTTCACACACAAGCTCACCTCAGTTGCTCCTGCCTCTCTCCACAGGGAAGAAATTTTACAGTTCAGAGTGAACTCTAGCTCTTTTCCTGTCACTGATTCAAAGCTGGCAACTGGAAGGTCCTTTGAAATGTGTCCTCCTCTCATCCCAACTCAACAATGCCTCTACTCTGCTTTCCTGGTTCTGAGATGAGAGTACCATAGTTATCTGCTGTGACCCACCACCCCCTCCTCCCGCTGCCAGTCACCAGGTACATCCATCCCCCTGCAGTACTCAGCGTGTCCGGTTCTCTCTGCACCCAGCTTGCCCATCTCCTGTTCCAGTTCCGACAAGTGTCTTACTTACCTGACCATTTCTAATCTGTGCCTCCAGCCCTACATTTCCCGCAAGAGCCACACATCCCCAAAGACCTGTCCTATAACCAACTCTGGTCAGGATCCTCTTGCTCCCCAGCACCCTCAAAATGAAGCCCAGACCCCTTGGCAGGGCACTCTAGAGCCATCATCACTGGCTTCTCCCCACCTCTTTCTCGAATTCCACCCCCCTGCCCCCAACCTGCCAGGAGCAAGCAGTCTCAACTCCTACCCTTTGCTAAACACCCCAGCCTTGGCTTAGGTGCTACCCTTCTCCCAGAGGTGCTCACTGAGCCCTTTACAGTAGTCAAGAGCTCCTATCCGTCTCCTTTCACCACAACCCCTTTCTCACTAGTTTGTGACCACCTGTTTATTTGTTCACATCTTACACTAATTCGATGAAGTTTCTAGAGGGCTAGGACTCCTTTATTGACTGGCTGATTTCTCTCCGCTGCCTAGCCCATGGTCTGTGATGAAGACAGTGCCAAATCAACACCTGCTGGATGAATGGAAGGCTGGAGTACATCATCTGGCCCAAGACCTTCCCTTTAAGGGTAAGGGACCTGAGGACCCAAGAGAAGAAAGGACATTACTAGAAGATTCTCTTTTTTCCTTCTGATTCTCTGATAACTAATCCACCTCTGAAGTTAAAAGACAGGCCTCCGTCATACCATCCATCATCTGTATTATCACCAACTTCTGATTTATCGATCTGTCATAGTTTATTCACACGTACATGCATTGAATTTACCTACATTTATTGACCATCTACTCGATGCCTTGGCCTCACACAGAAGCTGAGGATCATGTAGCAAGTGCGACCCAGTCCCCACCTCTGGGGTCTCATGGTCAAGTCAAAATGCCACCGAACAGGAAAAACACATGGATACATTCTGAAATTGTCGCAGAGGGAGAGCTTGGCAGGCTCTGAGACAGACCCAGGATGTCTGTGAGGAGTTCAGAGAGGCCCCATGTGTCTAGAAGGCTTTCTCTAGAGATGGCCAGTCTGTGAGCTCCCGGTGAAGGCCCATTCGCTCATGAGACATGTGACCTGCTCCCTCCACCCTCACCGAATTAGATGCATTCAAGGCAGATGAGCTCAAGAAGGGTCTGAACAGAATGTCAGAGCTGAAAACGTACCGCGGAGCCTGTGCCTTCATTTCACAGAAGGATGGCTTGGGTCCACGGATGGGGAGTCGAGGGCCAGGGTTCCAGCAAAAATTTTAAGAGATCAGTGTTGGAATCCAGGTCTGATTCCATGGCCAGTGTTTCAGGTTTTTGTTTTGTTTTGTTTGCCTTCTTCTTCTTTTTTCTTTAGCTGAGTTACAGAGATTACAGTGCAATTTGTCTTTCCTTTCCTCTAATCCAACATTGAACCTTAGCAACTCTGGTTAGAGTTTCATGGGAAAATGCTTCATGTGTGTGTCTGTGCATGCCTGTGCTTTTGCCTTTCACACATACTCTCCAGACTGGCCCTGGCAAGAACAAGCCTAATGAAAACCAAACAATAGGAAGAATCAGGAACATTTAAAGCTTTATGGTTCCCCGGGTTGCATCGTGTTCTGGCATGCCCATTATCTCATTGGTTTTCTCAGGATACCCCTTGCGAGACTGCATGGATGGGAAATGTCACCTTTTTTTTTTCCAGGGGAAGAAGCTGCGGCTCAAACCATTGGAAGGACCCAGTCAGGGTCACACAGCAAGGCAGCTGTGTTCTGGCCTGGGAATCGGGTCTTTTAATTTTGAATTCAGCCTCTCTAAAGTAATGTCTGAGGTTCCCGTTAGAACAGACACAATAGAAACCCACTAAGACCTGCCCTAAGGGTTCTCATCTCTGAGCACAGACTGAATGGATTTTGTCCACTCTTCTTGCCAATGTCCAGTGCGAGATAAATTCCTCCATTCCTTCCACATCTGTAATTACTCTGATGGCTGTTATTTTCCTTCTCCTTCCTATTCATTTATTTGTTTTCTTAAAAATCAGGAATTAGAGCAGCACAACTAAGACCAGTCCGTCCTACCAAACCTCAGGGCGAACAGTGAAAGAACAAAGGAGTAGGTGCTATCAAGACACCCACTGCAAAATCCCATTGCACTAACTCGTTTTCCAAAGGGACTCTTAACTTACCCCACCCTCTAATAACATACTAAATTAAAATATATTCTTTGATTTCCAGAAATAATATTTCCCTCATTCCAAATACTCAAACCTGAAACTTGAAAGTCACTGGACAGCTCCTTCTTGAAACCTTGCATGTGATACATCACCAAATACTGTTCATTCTACCTTTAAAACATAACCTCCAATCCATCCACTTCACTATGCAAATAAACATAATCTCTGATTTAGACTTTAGCAATAACTTCTGGATGGACTTTCTCATTCTCCTTCAGTCCTTTCTTCACACAGTACCCAGAGCAATTTTATAAAAAACACAGGTCTGATGGGTTTGTTCCTTTATTTCCCAACAAATAAACCCAAACTCTGTAGTGTTGGCCACACCCTCTTCATAATCTGGCCTCTGATTACCTCTCCAGTCTTGACCTCTATATATCCCCTCTTAATTCAAAGAGGGATTATACTCTATTATAACCTCACAATAACAATCTTCAACATATAATTCTATTTTTATTTGAGCTATTATTCAGCCCAGCCCTCCTATCCAGCTGTAAGATTCAGAATCCCAGCGCCAGCATGGAGACCTGCATGCAATAGGGCACTTGTTCTCAAAGGAGTGAATGAATAAATTTATCAGTGGAGCCCTCTATCATTTAACCTCTGTGGGTCTTCTTTAACATCTGTTGAAGAGACATTGTAGCAACTCACGTTAAAGTTCAGTGGTGCGTCAGATTGAATCACAGAAATTCAGTCATTTCAGTGGTGTTAGCACCAAACAGGAACCCTTCATGCTTTCAAAATCATGAAGGTATAGAGACAGTTAGCACCTCTATGGATACTGCTGCTGACCATAGAGATCTGTTGATTTTACTAAACCCTTTTGCTTACTCTAATATTCTCAGAACCCATATTTCATTTTGAGAGGTACTTGGCCCAAGACTGACAAGAGGGAGTCATAGGAAGAGGATGCTCAGCTTCTAGAAGCAGAGTAAAATTGTGCTGACCAAACAGCCAGCTAGCCTGGGCTAGGAACAGACATATCTGCTCTGGGTTTGGAGAGAGAGCTCTTACTCCTGATGCTGTTCATCAGTCCTGATGGGCAGGACATCAGAATGCAGGAGAGACCATCTGGGTTGGCAGGGGAGAAGGGCCTACTCAGGAAGAGGTCTGACCTGAAGTATGCATTTCAGCAGAACATGACTGGAAACCACGCTGGTCTGACAATCTCCACACTTCAAAAAGTCTCCCCCTCCTCATCTATTTAAATGTTCAAAAAACAAAGAAATATGTTTGTTCTCTTTTGTGTACTTATTCTATTGTGCCTTAGAAACAAGAAAAGCTCATTGAAATATCGACTTTCCCCATCCATCCAGATGCCACCTTATGCTCTGCCTGTCACAGCAATGGCTGTGCTCAGTAATTTGACAAGAACAGCCTTTGGGGTCAGGCAAGGAGATGAAAAACTTGACTCTACCATCTATTAATGGTGAGATCTTACTTAAATAATGGCTTTACCTCTTGCAGTCTCAGCTTCCCCATCTAAAAATAAGGTCTATTGATACCTATAATTCATTGGTAGGCTTACAAAAATACTGAGCATATCTGAAGTATTCATCACATGGTAGTTAGTAGTAGTGATGTTAGGGCTACTAGTAGTAGGTGCTATCTGCATATATGGTGGTGGTTAACACGGGGACTAAATTTAGGCCCCATGGAGGGCAGAAGCTGGTTTGCTGTTGCTTATCCATTGTATTTTCAGAATGCGACATGGTTCCCAGCCAGGGAACATACCAAATTAGCATTTGAAGAATATATCAATATATAAATGATTATACAAAGAGTAACTTCTTCATAAAAGCTAGTTCTCTCTTGACTACCTATTTTACCCTAGATGCCAATACCATTGCTGGGTAAGCAGGAGGGCTAACATTAAATTCCCAGTGTAACAGATGGGAAAACAGATATGAATAGCCAGATATAAATTAAAGACATTCATAGACAAGTTGCAGAAGAGAAAGTGTAGATATCCAATAAATTTGAAAAGATGCTCACTCAAGATGTTCAATCACAAGACCATGAATATGAATTCATGTTTTCAATCATGAAATGGACAAGACAAAGCACTTTTTTTTTTTTTTTTTTGCCAGGTAGTAGTGACAATGAGGAACGGTAGGTCCTGCCGCACACTGCTGGCAGGCTGTGAGCTAGTTCACCCTCTCAGAATAGCAGAGGTTGTACCCCCTAAAATGACAAAGGCCCACAGATTACAACCCAGTAATACCATTTCTAAGTATCAACTCTAGAGAAATGCTCACATGTGCCCACAAAGAGGTTCCTGTAAGAGTACTGACTACAGCATTGGTTTGTAATAGAATGAGATATGAAATAATACAAATGCCCAGCATTAGGGGTACAGCTAAAAAACCTGTAGCACATTCCCACTATGGAGTACTCTACGGCATCTGAAAGGTATGAGACAGGTTTAAGAACCAAAGTTGATAATAGCCCAGATGACTATGTTGCTCCCTCAAAACTCCATTTGGTCTCTCACTGAACATGTAGTGCTCCCATAAAGTGTAGTATGTTGGTTTGTTTCTTCATTCATTCATTCATTCATTCATTCCTTTATCAATGTATGCTGAGAATCTACCTAGTTTCAACCATCTGTACTAGGGCAAACCTCTTCAATGATCAACCCTTAATCACATTTAAGGTCCCAGCTTAGACATTGCTTCTCCTAAGAAGCTTCGTTAACCACCTCAAGCTGGGGGAGATACCTCTCCTATGTCTTCCCAGAACCCCTGTGCTCCTTGCCCTACAACTTTCCATGCTGCAGAATAGTTACCTGATTCTTTGCCTGTTCATTCCCTTTAAACTGTGTGCTCCTAAGGCCAGGAATCAGGGTTCTGTTCCTAATTCCAGCATAGTCTATGGTGCACAACAGACACTTGTAAATACTTGTTAAACCAAACAACAAACATTACTGAACACAGTTATATTTGATTTTCACTCTTTGGTGGATGAATGAGTTAACACATGGACACATACAAGAACAAAGAATGGGTGCCTGGGTGACATACAGATAGCCAGGAAAAGAAGCAGGGCTGAGAAAGACAATGAAGTGGTGACTCAGCTTGAGAGCCATAGAAACAGCATGAGAGAGCCACATGTGCTTTCAGTTGACCCTGATTTAGTCTAAACTTTCCCAGTCCTCTGAGGCTTAATATGGGATCCCATGTCAATGTTATGGCTAAGATGTGGAAGCATGAGACCCATATTCTGAGAGGTTCCACTTTGTATTACTGCTGACTCATTCTTTACTCATTCATCCAACAAGCATTCATGGAACCCAGATTCTGTCACATATGAGCATGCTAAAGTTTGTACTTAAGAATCTGAACCAAGTGGGAGAAAAGGAACAAAAACAGAAGCACAGTTAAGTATAAGACAAGCCAAATAGTGATCAAGGACCAAGGATCCTGTTATAAGACACTCATGTTCCAAACAGGCTAGAATCTCAGGGATGGCAGCTCAGTTAGTCTTTATTATGAAGCACCAAGAGATACTTCTGGTCTTTGTTGAAATATCACCTCATCAGAGGCCCTCCCTTACCACTTCTCTAAAGTCACTAAATCCTACTCAACTGGGGTATGATGAAATCGTTTCTGGTTTGTGTCTCCCAGCTACATTGCAGGAATCAATGAGAGCAAGTACCTTTCCTGCTCTGTTCACTACTGCATCCCTAATGCCTAGAAAGTAGTTGGGCTCCTGATGGGAATCAAGAAACATTTGCTGAGTAAATGGATTGCTCAATGAAGCTTCTGAGCTGATTGGTGGGGTTTCTCAGCACTTAGAGTCCAGAGTCTGATCTGAGATCTGATTTGTAAAATCTGGACTCATATTCCTAAGAAATTCCACTCAGGTCTTATAAATGAATCCTTTCCTTTTGCTTATTCATTTTCCCTAAGAATTATATTAAGAATGCCAAGAAGCTGAGGCAAAAGAGACAGAGACTGTGTTTGCAGGTTAACAAGTCTGAACATGACAGAAAAATCAGTAGAATAAATAACTGAGATACACATATAAGCCAACTGGGAGAAGTGACTTTTAAGAATATTTCTAGTTCTACCTCAAAAATTCTAAGAGAGAGGCACAGATATATAGCTGTTTAACCAGAGAATGAAGGACTGAGATCCCTAGCTTTGGAGTTGATTGATTTACACAAAACCCCAGCCAGGAAGGTTGAAAGCTGTTGAAAGTCTGAGAGCCAGGTCCTCATGTATAATCCGGGAAGAAGACCACCTACTTTGTGGAGATGTTGTGCAGATCAAATCAAATGAGATTACTTGAGTAACACTCTTAGTAAGTTCTTGACATATAGTAGGTGCTCAGTAAATCCTAGCTTCTCCATTTCTCTTCAACCACTAAACTCCTTCCCAGTCTTCATTTAACAGCCACTCAAAAATACTCACTTGGTGCCTGTAATTGTTCTAGGCACTTGGAAAGCACTAGCAGACAAATAGGAAAAAATAAAATCCACTCTTCCTTCCTTAATTGTACTTAGGTTCTTCCAAGTTTGGGTCAGAAGCCACTTTTTGTCTCTGTCTCTGCCTTCAGGGCATTACTGTCCTGCGGTGACACTGCTTCCCTATCTCTTCTCCCCCACTGTGAGCACTGGGAGCTCAGCCTCCATGCCTGTCCTGGCACCACGATATCATCATTTCCTAACACAGTGTATGCTATCTGATGGGCACTGCAAATATTTGCTGAATGAATTAGGGATGAATACATGGATAGATGCATAGAGAAAGAGAGTGAACTGCTATTTGTTGTTTCTGGTTTGCTTTATACCTCACTTTCTAATAACAAACAAACAAAAAAGGCTTAGTTTGGCCCAGAGTCTTTCCTTCTTTGAGTAATTTAAAGATTCCATATAGACCCAAGTTGCACAATGGCCAGTACAGAAGCACTTGGCAGTCAAGTCGAGGAACAGAAGCTTCCCTGCTCTTTCTTCCCAGCCAGAGGCATAAGGAACTTGCCATGTAACTTGCATTGCTGGACTCCCAGAGTGGGTCACAGTAGCTGATGGAGGGCTGGTGGCTTGTGAGTCATATCCTTTCTTCAACTTGCTGTATCTCAGACTTGAGCCAGCTTGCATGAATGTCAGAGCTCCAGAATTCTGCCTTTGCATTATTAAAGTAGAATGCAGTAGGGTATTATGGTTGAGAAGGTATTATTTGGAATTAGATGTGGGTTTTAAACCTGCCTCTGTCATTACCAGCTGTATTAGGTCGAATAAATCACTTTTCTGAGCTTCAGCTTTTCTTCTGAGCTTTGCTGCCTCATAGATATTTGGCAAGGCACTTAAAGCAAAGAGAATACTCAGCAAATGGTTGGTGTTATTGTTATTTTTATTATTATTGTCCACACACTACACACTGCACTAGGGCATCCCAGTGAATCAGTGAGGTTCCCTCTGGGTACTATTCTTATAGATTAGTCTCTGCTAAGTCCTTTTTACTACCAAAAAGTGAATGAATCACCTGTCACCCAAAAACAATGTCTATCCAGAGAGAATAGTTTAGTGTGTTGCCCTCTCATTTTACAAAGAGAGAAACTGAAGCCCAAAGCCATGATACAATGTGTCTGCACAACATATAGTGAGTTTGTAGCAGACTCAGTGGTGGTCCCCTTTTCCTCCACCAGTGTCCCTTCTCATTCAATGGATGGATTTCCATAGAACAGAGATGTTCCACATTTCTTCCTTTTCCTGGCCAAAAGTAATCACTCTCCTAGAAGTGTCCATTGGGTAAGCACAGAAGCCTCTCCCTTCATCAATGTCATACCTTGGGAAACTATCTCCAGTACAGATAAAGGAAAGAATAAATATTTTTGTTGAGGGAAAAAAATGAAGACAAAGGTCAAAGGGAACCATGTAATGGGTTGAGTCAGGGAAGAAAAAGAAAGCATTTTTTCCCTCTCTCCTCTTTTTCTCCAAAACAGTCTTTATATAGAACTTGTATAAGAGCCAACTTATTTGATATGGAAAAAATGTGAAAGCAGCAAAATGCACCACACACACCATACCACACCACACACACACACACACACACACACACAGATGTATTTGTGTTGGAGTTCAGAACTCAAATTACCAAGAGATAAAGGAGTTGAAATGGTACGTTGACTTGGAATGATGTTTTACTCTTTTTAGAGTCTCAGAGAACATTCAGGTCAAGAAATGTAGCCCAGCCAGGTCTCTAGTAAATTCCTTGGGATTCAAGAAAGACATAGAGAAAGTCAATGAAGGCCTCAGTCTAGTCCGTGTGTCTGAAATGTCGTAGCAGGGCCTAAGAAAGATTTGTTGAGTGAATGAAAGAACGAATGGGGCATAAGAGTGTGGGTCTGAAGAGTGGTGGTTCTGGAAGCAAAGTGGCACAGGACTGGGTGTTTTTAACCATGTGGTTAAAGCCCTCAGTACTGAAGTGTGAGTGTTTATAGGAAAGGGACCAGGTCATCCTTGAAATACCTAGCTCCCAGGGAACACTCTGGCACACAGAACGCTCCCAAAACATATTTGTAAACTGAATGAGTACTGGGAAAGAGACCCTGGTAATCCCTGAGCCTTCCAGATCACTTACAGCAGTGGCTATTAAACTGGAGCCAGACTTAGAGTCATTTGGGAAGACCCCATAGTCGAGTTCCTGATTCAGTTGTCTGGGCTGGGACTAAGGACTTGCCCTAAGTTCTTGGGTCCTGCTGCCGCTGGTCTGGGGCCCTACTTTAAGAACCTACTTTAACAGTGGCTCTTAAACATGGCTGCACATTATAATCATCCAGTGAGATTTTAAAAGTTCTGATGGCCTGGCTTTATCCCCCTTACCAGTTAACTGAATTCCTGGGGGGAGTCGGGGGTGGGGGAGGCGGTCAGAGAGGGGATGCTGGGGAAATACAAGGGATTTAAAAATGCTCCAAATTCCCATGACATGCAACTGACTTGGAGCACCCCTAGACTAGTATGACTTCTTTATATGTTAAGGCCCCTGAAAGCTGAAAAGGGTAAGTAAGCAACTAGCCTAAGATTGTAGAGCAAATTCATGACTATCTGGGAATGGAACTCGGGAGGCTCCCAGGTCTTCAGTTGAGTTTCTGCCCTGCCACATTTGTCAACGCATGTTGGCTCTTACAGCCACACAACTCCAGGCAAAAAATGAAAGCTGTGTTTAAACTGAGAGTTTAAGGTATCTATGACTTCTCCCCATTGTTTTATGAAGAAATTTTAAGTGGATGCATATTTAAAGAGCTTTACCACTCTAGAGAAGCAAGAAGATGAAAGAGACAGAGTTATGGAATATTTTCAAGGCAAGATGATCCTTTAAATTTTAAGTACATTCTCAAACACAAACTGAGTGCTCCCTCTGAGTTCTTGACCAGATGTTCCTCATCTCTGAGTCAATGAATGGGCGCGGATCTGCTTGTGATGTGCACGTTAATTGCTGGCATGTAAAAGGGAGTGCTGGTAAAGTGTTTGAAAGTGGTTCTGTCTCTTAAAAAGATTAAAAGTTTCCTCCAAAATTTGGTTTCTATTAATGATTGGCTCAGTAAATATATTCAAGTAGACAAAGCAGAGATTGGACCTTATATCCCCTTAGAACCAAAGAAAGTGCCACAAAAGGTGCAGAGAAGCCACTGACTTGAACATTTTCATCACACAGAAGAGGGAAGCAAGGCGCAAAGAGATTGACGGATTTACCTAAAATTAGTAGGTGGTCGGTTGGAGCTGAACACAAGGTATCTGACTTCTGAGCTATTGTTCTTGCCAGTATGCAAAGTGTTGCCTGCCCATATCCTTGCACATGGTAGATGTTCAACCAAAGTTTGGTGATTACTTCGTAGACTCTTGGTACCCAAGTTAGGTTGGTTAGATTAAAGCAGAAGTTGAAAGGACATCTTTAATTGAATACTGGTTGAAGGCACTGGGTTAGGAGTCAGGACAGAACCTTGATCTCACCACTCCCTAACTATGTGATCTTAGACAAATGACTTCACATCTCTAAGCTGTCATTCCCTTCTTTGTAAAATAAGAAGGATAATTGGACTGTGGTTATGGAGAGGATGAAATGAGTAAAAGATGCAAAGATCTCAGCCCACTGTCTGGCATATAAGCAAAGCATTAATGAGGTCATTGTAAGGTGGCCTTTTTCCTAAAACAAATCCTGAGGAAGTCAGAGGAAGAGGTGGCTTGATAAATGAATATTAATGACAAGCACTATCTCACAGAGAAGCTGTGTGCATCCCTGAAGGCTCCTGGAGACCTAGAGCTTTACAGGCTCTTAAGGATCAAATGCCTCTGAACCTCTCTCCTACTTAGAAAAGGGAACCAAACAAGGACTGTAACTGGTTATATTCACTTTCCAGGAATATTCTCATGCAAATACATGGAAACATGCTCAATTTCTAGGCATCCTGGTATAACTTCACTCCCTTCTCACTCACTGGAAAAGCAATCACAATGCACAAATCTTCTTCAATTAAATATAAAAAGGAAATAATTTTCAAACTTCAGCTCTTCCAATTTCATGAGTAATACATGGCTTTCTTGTGGCTACTCTTACTCAGCCTCTTTCATTTTATTATTGGGAAAACTAAGAGAGGTCTGGGAGTCTTGGGGTTGCATTAGAGCTCTCACCAAAAATCCAGGCAGGCTTTCTGGTTCCTTGTGCATTACCATTCCCACCATATCGACCCTGCCACGTTAGGACAGTATTACAGTCCATGCCAGGTTATGAATCCCTAGAAGTCATGAACCTTCTTCTAGGGCAGGCCTCTCTGAGCCTCCTTACATTCCTCTGTACCCCACCCACCTGACCATCTCCCTATCCAGAGAGCACACTTACGTGTCCGTGAATCTTCTATTGAGGTATAGGAGGGAGGCCACGTCCACGTGGAGAGGAGGGTCCCGGACCACCTTGTACTGCAGAGGCTTACACTCTAGACAGAGAGGGCTGTCTGCAATGGAGGTCAACATGGCCGCGTCAATCTCTAGGTGCTCATCCAATGTGTAGATCTGGATGCCGTACACCTCCTCACCCACATCCCGGAGTTTGATGGTCAGTGGGACATCGCAGAAGACGTTCTGAGGGCCCAGAGAGATGTTCTTCCCACTGAGAGTTAACAGTTTGATGTCATTGACAGCCCCACTAGAGTCCCAGTCAGTGGAGACAAAGGTCACCCAGACGGTTAAAGACTCAGGGACCAAGGGGTAGCGGAATTCCAGTTCAAGGTAGCAGCCTTGTGGCTCGGGGCAGGCTGGAGGGACTGTGTGAGGGTTGACAGCTGAATTTGGACTCCAGGTGCGAACACTGGACTTACAGGGCTGTTCAACATCTGGATGACCTATGGAGAAGAGATGACGGTATGAGTTCCTGGAAGCCCTGTAGACGCTAGAAGAGACTGGCCTGACCTGAGCTCAGAGAAAGGGGAATGGAGAAGGAAGATTCTTAGTGTTCTAATGTATCAGCTATAGGCACAACAGCGAGCTCGTCTCCACCCCTGCGATACAGTTCTTGGATAAATCACCAAACATTTGGTCAAAACTACATTCAAGTGAGTATCTTACTCTTGAGTCAACACCCCAACTTTCCTTCTTCATATCCTACTTGTGGGCTTTGCTGCCTCAGATGGAAAGAAGGGAGGGACACACATTTGCCAAATACCCATACATCCCCTGAACTTGCTTACTTCTTGCAAAGACTCATCTCAGAGGTGAGGCAACTAAGGCTCAGAAATGTGGAGTGAACTGATCAAAGTCTCACAGCTTGATGTGAAGGTCAGCATTAGAACCCAGTGTTGTCTCATCTTGAAGTTCATACTCTTTATTCTCCCTACTGCATGCAGAGGCCACTAAAATAAACTAGGATCCCTGCAGTACCACTTTCAATACAACCTGCTTGAAATGACAGAAGAACCAGAAACCTTCAGCAAAAAAGAGGTGAGCACAGACCATTCCTCCCCTTGGACTGAGGATTCTGGGAGGAAACTGTCTAGAACCATGAATGACAGAGCTGGAAGGCGGTCCTGGAGCCATCTTATCTCTCCTCCTCTTCGCCACATGAGGTCATTCCATACCACTGAGCTCCTCAGAGCTCTGTTCAGTCTGACTCAGGAAGAGGAGTGTTGGGTGAGGTGGGGGCAGAAGGAAGGAGGGATTATTTCACTCCTTCCCTGGGGAGACAATGCCTCATCCCCAACTGATCTCAGCCTGCAGTGACTTCTGAATTTTTCTCTGCTGAGATCATTAGTCCTAGACCCTCAGAGAGCTCTCCTTTGCACTGCTGAGAAAAGTAATCAGGACTCAGTATAGCGACTGGCTCTAATTTGTTTAGGGGAGTCTAGCAAGAGATACAGATAGCTGGTGACGGTAGGATAGAAGATCTCAAATTGTCCTATTAGCCCCATTTTTTTCTTCTTCTTTTGCATTGCTGGTTGGAGGGAGGTGGGATGTTGGACATTTCTAAAGCAAAAAGGAAAAGGCAATCTCTGTCTGAAATGGCTTTGTGGTAGTGTTACAGCATCACAGGATTCACAATATGAAAACCAGAAAACCATTTTGGGTGGGGCAGGTATAATAGTGAAGGCTATAACAATGCCTGTAATCTCCGTGCCTCTGCCCAGCCACGGGAGAAGAGAGAAGACACCAAGTGGAGATGGAGAAGAGAAGAGAAAGGAAAGAAAGGGAGGGGAACAGTGTGAGGAAAATTCAAAAGGCTTTTTAGATAGAATATATCAGAGGAGGAAGAGATGGACGTAACTACAGGATTCTCTCTAGTACTCCTTGGCAAGGCTCATCCATTATTTGCAGCAAAGGCTGATTAGAAGTGACCAGTGGTTTAAGTCAAAGGCACAAATAAGACTCCTTAGGGAGGCTGAAGCTTTTCTTCCTAGAGACTCTCCAATTCAGTGGCATTCCTGATTCTCTTAGCTTTGTGGGTTGTCGGCACATACGTCTCCCTTACTTACTGGGCTCTAGTGAGGATAGCGTTTTAATGTATGGGAAACACATTCCCTGGCCATTAACTTATTCACCTGATTGTCACCCAGATCCCATAAGACGGTTACTGTTTTTGCCCCTTACACCTCTATTTCACTCAATACCAGGCCCCTTTATTTAATATAGCACCTGAGCCATAGGTAGTAACCAAAGTGGACATTCACTAAATACTTGTGAAATGAAGAATCTTCTATCTTGTTAATATGGAGTTAAAAAAGTGAGAGCTTCATGGAATGCTGATGCCTGCTGGTGGGGAGTGCCAGGTGAGCATTCCTCCTCCTCAGCACACTTTACTGGGGACCTGTCAAGGGATGGAACAACCCTTCTCCCTTCCTTGGAGAGAATGACTACCAGCCCTGGTAGCCGCAAGAGAGCAAAGACGACGAACGTGTTTGGCTCCTGCCTTCTCCCTGGTTTCTTGTTAATCAACAGAGGGACCAAAAGCTTTCTGAAGGACAGTAAGGTGAGCCTGGACATTACACTCAAGTACATAACCAGGAATGGAGAACTTAGCAAAGCGTGTGCTTGTCTGCTTATCAGAGATAAATGTTTGCATGTGAAAAAGAGCCTCAGGGGTGTGCTGAGTACAACCATCACCAAGGCAGCGACCCCTCTGACCATACCGGGCTCCACAAACCGACCATCCCCCTGTGTGCGGTGACGCACCTGCCTCTGCTCTCTTTGTCCTGGCAGTGAGTCTGTGGCACAGGTCGTACAAAAATCATTTCACAAAATGGGGAACTGAGAGTCCGGTGGCTAAGTCCACCCCGGATGGGGAGCAGAATATTATGGGATGCTGCTGGTCCAGGCAGTGCGCCAAACTTTGAAGCAATGGAGGCTGGGCTAGAGGATCAGCTATACAGCTTCTCATTGTGTCACCTACTCTGAAAATACTGACGTCACAGGGGTGCTGTAGAAGTTGAATGGGAGGGGGTATTAGCACATGCTTACAAATACTGAGCTTTGTTATGAGACATCGGGAGGAATTAATAGGGAAAAGCTTAGGAGGAAGAGGTAGTCCAAGCAAAGAGAAGAGCTGAGAGAGAACGGGAAAGAAAATGACTATGGTTCTGAGCACAACGGGGCAGCGGCAAGAGATGAGGCCCTCACGCTAAACAGAACCCAGATCATGAAGGGCTCCTGGGTCATTTTAAGAAATCGGCATTTTATATCAAGAGGGATTGGCTAGTGAAAAACTGTAAGCAAACAAGTGAGAATTGTCTTTTAGAAAAACCACTGTTTAGAGTCATAGACACTATCTACCCATCTATGTATTCATCCATCTGTCTATATGCCCACTTGTCCATCCAACATCTATCCATCCATCCATCCATCCAAAAAATAATTATTGACTGCCTGGTCTTGTCCAGTGTTAGGCAAGTCCCTGGGGAAACAGGTTTCTACACACATGGCCTTTGGCCCCAGGGAGCTTCTAGTCTAGTGAAACCAGGGGAGGAATGGCTGTACTAATGTAGATAATCCCACCTGTGGCTTGGACAAGGGAACATCAGAGGGGATGAGGACTAACCAAAGTGACTAAGGAGGAAAAGAGAACAAGGATGGTGTGGTCGTGAGGCAGGGAGAAGGGCAGTGGAAAAGGGGAAGGGAAGGAAAGGGAAGACATGGAAGGGGGGGTTGGGAAGGGAAGCAAAGAGGGAGGGAGGGAAAAATAAGAAGGAAGGGGGAAGGAGGAAATGTGCAAAGGTACTGTTACCTCATTGTTAATACATACCCTTTTGTATATATGGCGACTAAATGAAAAGTTATGTGTTTATATAAGCTGTCCCCTGGAAGTGAGGCCATATATGTGTGTGAAATGTACTTACGCTAATTCAAATTTACGTTTATGAAGATCCATACAGACATCTCTCACGTATCTTTGTGTACATACGCTGCAGCTGTTGACACAGATATAGTTGTAAAAACTTGGTGCCAAGTTTTTTCCAGAAGAATACTTCAGCACACCTGAAATATTCTGGCACCAAAAGGGGGAAAGGCCTCACACAAATAATAAAAATGAAAACAGCTAGTGCCACATGTTCCTCTCATGGAAAACCCAGCCCTGGCAATGCTTTATATGTTTGTGTACATGATCTTAATTGAGATCTGAGTTGATGAGGTCTGGCTATCCATGCCCTAGGTAACGAGTGTCCATGGTGTCAAACACCTCAGGAAATATTCATCTGTGAAATAGGGTTTTTGCTCAAGAGATAGGAAAAGAGGGTCTCTTTTGCATCCAACCACTTTCTGTGGACAAAGGCAAGAATTTCTGTGACTGTATTTACCCAAAGTTCACAGAATGGACTTAATGGAGTTAATAGGGGGTATGCAGCAAGTATTTGTTAAGTGAAAAAAGAAACCTTCTATATTATTAATATGGAGTTAAAGAAGTCACAGCTCCATGGAACATTAGAGCTAGAGAGGACATTTATTCTGTACACAAGATGTTACCTTCAGAGCAGCTAAGTGACTCATTCAAGGGCACAGAGCACGTCGATGGCAGGGCTCAAACCAAGGTCCGGTCCTCTTCAACCCTACCCCCCATCCCATACTCTCTCCCCAACCCCAAAGATATGTCTGGCATCGCTCATGGATTTGGGAGTTTTATGTTAGTTTGGGAAGTCCAAAAACTTAAACACGCAAAGATAAATAGGATGAAAATGAGTTGAGAAATAAATTGCAGAGTTTGGCTCATGGAAAAGTTTATTTCTTCAAGGATATTAAAAGGGTCTGAGCCAAAAGGATCACAGAGCCTGTAATAGGATGCTCTAAAAAAAGAACAGTGTCTTTTCCTGGCCTGCATGCACTAAATTTACATATCCTGAAGGAAAACCCAGGGCTGCTGGGTTTCCCTGCATGTCTGAGTCAGCTCAGAGAACTGGGGGGCTCAGCACTTCCCCATGAACTCGACTCTGCATCTCATGCTTTAAGAGGGTCAGGAGCAAACCAAGAACTGACTTAGCCAGTTGACAGCTGGTTTGGATGGAGGTATGGGGAGATGTCTGAAAATTATTTCATTCATGCAGTGAGTAGAACAAACCAGGATGGTTTTAGCCAGAGAAGTCTTGGCGGAGAGTCTTGCTGATCCTACCTCCCAAATATCTCTCAATTCCATTGACTGCGCTCCCTCTCTCACTGCCATGGGGTGCAACCAGGCTACCACCATCCCTCTCCTGGATTCCTGCAACAGCCACCCAGCTGCTCCCTTTCCTCCAGCACAGTCGTCCCGAGGCTCTTCACCACACAGCAGCCCATGCAATCTTCATAACACACACATTGTGCCATGTGTGTGTCATGTGTGCCCAGACCCCCACCAAGGCATGTGGTGGCTCTTGCTGCTCTCAGCATAAACCTATCCTCATCCACTCATTAGGGGGTCCAACCTCCCCCTACTCCACACCTCACCTTAAGTGGGTTTCATGTTCCAAACCCACTTAAGCTCTCAGCATTACTGAACAGCTTTCATTTATGTGGGTTACGTCTACTGGTAGTTATCATGGTATAAATGAACACTGAGAAACTTCAAACACGAGAACACATAAGCATGTGCTCCATTAGGCATCAGAGCAGTAATAACATCACATTCCACAAAGCCACTGGAAAGCAATACTGCTCTTTTGGGAGAGAAGGGGAGTGACAATGGTAAGCAATTATCATAGCATTATTATGAAAATAATTTTCGGTTTTGAGGAGACCCTAAAATGTCTCCAGGAACTCTATAAGCCCTCAGATCACACTGAAAACAAAAACAAAACCAAAAAACCCAAAATAGTGCTCTAAACATACCAAACTTCTTTCATGTTCTCAAACGTGCCTTAATCACTGGGGCGGTGATGAAGTCTCAGGTCTGGATGAGGTCAGCTTCTTCCTGATTCCCCTGGCACTCTTGTGTTTCAGTTATCATGGGCCTTGCTGCACCCGATGGTAGATGGTAACCACCCTTTTGCTCATTTGACTCCCCTGTTAGATGGTCAGCTCTGTCTTGGCCATATACCCAGCACAGTGCCTGGCACACAGCTCCTATGGTGGTGGGAGATGGGCCTGGGTCACTCTGCATGGACACAATTTGTCAGCTGGCAAGGACATGCCCTTTCTCCTGTGAGAACCTGTGGGTTCCGCTGGGATGGAAAAGTCACGACTGTAGATGTCGGAAAGAACTTTCTAACAAATGAAGTTAGAACGGAAGGCCCAGGAATGTATGCACGGGTGCTAGGAGAGCCTGGGTGAGGGAGGGCACCAGGGGGATTCCTGCACTGGGTGGGAACTGGGACTAGATGAGCCAGGCCCCCCTTCCAAGTCTGACAGCCTGTGATCCTGGGGGAATGAACTGAGGGCTTCTCCCAGACATCCCTCTCGCTTTACATTCCAGATGGATTTGTTTAGAGTTCCTGAGTTCAGCTCTCTCATTTTTATTTTAAGCTACTTTAGAAGATAACAAAGTACAGTGCTGTCATTTTTCTCCTTCACTCTCCTCTCTGATCCCTCTCCCTTGCTTTATTCTCTGGCTTTTTCTTCTCAACCTTCTTTCTAAAAATATAAAAGAAAACGGGGAGAGTTCTTGCTGAACCTCAGGGAGGAATCCAATTCAGCTCTCTCTGATGGGCTGGTGTCCCCACCCAGGAACTGTGGACAAGAGCTGCCCTGCACAGGGGCAAGAGAGATCGATCGGTGGAGCAAGTCTCTGGGGGCAAGGAAGGGCCCAGGAGAACACAGGGTCTCTGCCAGCCAGGCTTTGGGCATTAGAACTGATCCTTAAAGAAGGGTAGGGATCATGGAAGGAAACTGAGAAGGCAACTTTCCACGAGATTCTCTAAGTTCCAAGTGGCTGCTGTCAGGGCCAAGTGCCAGTGGAACAAAGCATTGGGTGAAATGCACTCTCTTAAATTCTGCAGAAAATCCAGTGGGTCTTGCAGCAAGCAGGGCCATAAGAAGGCACAGAGACTGCTGGCCCCTAGGAGGGCCTGGGAGACCCCCAGGGCAGGGGAGGGTCCCCTCATGGAAAGAGCCAACCAAGAGTGGCAATGGTGAGGTGCTTCCCTCCGGTGTCTTGCTGATAGATGGATCTCAACAAGAAGGGTATGTGGCAAAAAACATCGAGAGGGACCGTCGTGGCATGTGTGTGGGTGTCCTGGATATTCTCAGCAACAAATGAAGAAGACAAAGATTACTGAAACCTTGATGCCTCCCCAGGTACCTGTGATTTTCTGTAAGGGGATTTTCCCGTGCATCAACAGGCTGCCAGGGTCTGGAGGCACACACACACACGCCATGTCTTTATTGGGCATGTGGCTTCAAGCACTCGTTCAGTATCTCAGCATCTTTGTTTCCTCGTATGTAAAGTGGGATGACATACTTAGGACAGTGCAGGAGTTCAAAGGACATGTGCTGAATCAATGCATGAATACTGGCCTTGATCTTGAGCTGAGGGCAGAAACTCCCAGTTGTATGATGAATATAAACTCTGGGGTTCTCACTTACACCACGGTGACTATAGTTAACAATACTCTCTCACATACCTGAAAATCGCCCAGAGAGTAGATTGTACGTGAGCTCACAAACAGACAATCAAAAAGTATGAGATGACGGTTGTGTTAATTAACCTTATTGTGTTATAATCACTTGCCATGATACCTGTATCAAATCATCGCTTTGTACACCTTAAACCTATACAATGTTATATGTCATTAGGTCTCAGTAAAGCTAAAGGAAAAAGACAAAAATAAAATAAACTGGCCTTGCAAATCTACCGTAAGATCAAATAAGACAGTATGCAGAGAAGATGGTTACCATCCTAAGGCTCCAGCCACATTAAAAGAGCTGTTCTTTGCACCCCCAACGTGTAAATAAGCTTCCAGGCTAGCTTACCTTCTGCTTCTCGAGGACTCCAGTGTCCTGATGGGCCACAGGGCATCGGGGAGGAGGCATTGATGGCATACTGCACCAGGATTCTCCCTTCCAGGCAAAGGTTACATGCTGATCCCAATTCTCTAGGAGGCCAAGGAAAGAAGGGAGATGCACCGACTTAGGAACAGTTGAAAGAGCTCCTGATCTGGCTAGGCCAAAGGCACCAGGGCAGAAGACACAACAATTCCATGCTACCCCTATCCTCCTTATCCTTGCCAAAGTTTCCAGATTATGACCATGAGTGAAATTCCATCCCACCGCCCAGAAAAAGATCTTATTTGGGCTTATGAGGCTTCTGTCCTACTGGTAGACACTTCTTTAATTTCAAGCAGTACAAAATCAACAGTCCAAAGGCTTACACACGCACATTAATCTTAGTTTCATCAGACATCCAAAGCCCTACCAAGGATTTGATGTGTGGTTGCAAAAAAATCTTTATTTCCATTTGACCTCAAATTTTATTCTTTGAACAGTATTTATCAGGTACCTCCCATGTGCCAGGCACCATCCTGTGTCCTAGGTATTAAGTAAAAAGAAGGCACAATTTAGTTCCTTCATCTGAAAATGAGCTGGCTGAACCCCCAGATGATGCCTATAGAACCTTCCAGGCCTGACATTCTGGGGGTGGATAAATCACCTCTGATTTAACAGTCAAAAGCAGCTTCCTAATTCATTTTAGCAGCTTTCCAAGGGGCAAGCCAATCCCTTGAAAGGCAGAGCCCCAGAAGTGGAATATTACGGTGGCTTCCTCTACTCTCAAATGTCTTATGTATCTGGATTCAATCTCCCTTTAGCCACAATGGCCTCTGGGATCTTGCTTGTTCTCCAGACTTGGCATCTGTTTAGGAGGCAGTTTCCAGGAGGGAGAGGGATCAGCCCATTATTTCTCAAAATGCAATGGTCCTGCCAATACCTCTTTCATCATTCCTAGAAGGATCATTATCCTTTAGCTACCTGAAAGATGCAATGGAGGAGCCTGACAGCCTTCCTTTCAAAGGGAAGCTCTGTAGCCCCTGGGTTCACATGGTAAGAAATACTATGCTGGTGAGCCCCAGTCTGCTGGTGTTCCCCATTCTTCTTCCACACAGCTGCCAGAAAGCTCATCCCCAAACCTATAACTGAACAGATGACTCTCCTGATTATCTACTTATATGGTGGCCAGCGTATGTAGAAGGATGGATGGATGGATAGATGGGTGGATAGGTGAGTGGATGCGGGATAGATAGATGGATGAATACCAGTCACTCAGACATGTTGCTATGACTCTTAACCAACCTAGTCTAGATTCTCAAATTGCAGATTTTCATCTTGCTTTATCAATGTAAATGTGAAATCATACATAGGTAGAAATTTTGCAAGCACACTGATCTCCAGTGAAAGGAAAATGATGAAATAGCCCAAGATTAATATGTTCAATGAAATGGTAAGCAGTAGTTGAAAAAATATTCCATGAAATCTCATGAAAAATGCATAAGCTACAACGTTCAGTGAAAAAATCATATACAAAACTGAATTTACAGCAGCTTCTCAATGCTATTCAAATAACTTTGACATGACAAAATATCAACATGAATTTCTGGGTGGTGGAATGAATGTAGGATCATTACCCCTCCCTTTTTATTCCTTTTGGTTTTCTGAACTCTCTCTATATTTTGAATATCTATGAATTACCCCTGAACTAGCAATAATAAGAATTATAAAATACACTTAAAGGTAGGGAATGAGGAGCACAGAGAGAGACTTCCTCACTCTGAAGGGCAGATTTCCATCACAATTACCACAATCCATGCGTAGCAGCTCAGGGTCACATGACTAGCTCTATGATGACAATGAGATTATAAAAGTTCTGGGATGGAGTCAGGAACCACATGGACCTTATTGGCCATTGAGACTTTCTTTTTGTTTCTTTAGACACTTTGTTTTAGATGATGGTCCTATAGTCCCCTATACATCAGTTCTTCACATATCCTGGGTTTCTAATAGATACTTTGATGACTGAACCATCATCCACCTGACAGTAAACATGCCTTGTTTGCACAGAGCTCCACAAAGTACCTTCCCTCACATTCAGCCACTGATTCACATATTCATTCACTTTTTTATCTGTTCATTCAGTGGGTAGTCATTGACTCGCCTCTAGTTGCTAGGACTGTACCAGTTCCAGACTTTGGCTATCCAAGGGGAAGGAAATCAGGTATGCTACCTACACCTCATAGAGCTTGCAGCAAGATAGATAGTGCACAAACAAATAAGTAAACAGATATAAAATTATGGGTTCATTAAGATCCAGAAAGAACGTAAACGGATGATGTAAGCAAGAATACTGCTGGGGAAGGTGCACTGGGCTAAGTGAAATGGAAACAGTCATGAAAGACCTTAGTGAGGGCAAGCCATCTATGGTGAGAGCTGAAGGATGACATTAAGAGTGGATATAAAGCATTCCAGGGGTAATCTCAGGTATATAAAGGACCTACACAGGAAAAGCCTTGGTCTATAGGGATCCCAGAGGAAGTCTGAGTGACAGGAGTCATGAATGAAGGAAAGAGAGTTAAGAGAGGCAGCTGGACAAGTAGGCAAGGGCCAGATCATGGGAGGTCCAGTAGACCACCCGCAGATTGTACATAAAAGAGGTGAGAAGCCACTGGAGCCACTCTAAGTCAGGGAGTGACATGATCTAATTTACATTTTAAAAAGACTGGTCTTCATGCTGAATGAAACATGGATTCAGAAAAGAAGGACAAAAGTAAACCCAAAGTAGGCAACTAAATGCAACGGTGTCATTCTGGGCAGTGGGTGATGTTCCCACTTCACAGATTCGGAAATAGAAGATCATGAGTACAAAGTAATCATGCCAAGATCATAGCTTGTAAAGTCATAGAGTAGATACAGGCTTTACCAAAATCAGGCAGTATCCTACACATCCAGGGAGTATATGTTTTCTTAGGTTTGGCATTTATTTTATTTTTATTTATGCCTGTATCTACACAGGCACACAATCACACACACACACACACACACACACACAAACACTGAAACCACAGTAGTACAAGATGCTAACGCTGGGCAAGACCATCTTTCTTACCCACCTTCCATCAGAATCAAAGCCTAAAGTCTGTGCTAATAATACAGCACCCAGCAGCCACACATGGGTCTTTGAATTTCAATTAATGAAAATTAAATAAATTTAGAAATTCAATTTCACACTTTTCACATTTCAAATGTTCCATAGCCAGTTGGCTAATGGCTACCATATTGGGCAGCAGAAATACAGAACATTTCCATTACTGCAGAAGTCCTCCTGAACAGTGCTTCTTCAGATTACCGTGTGTGATGAGTTAACTTCTCTCCCGTGCATCTAGCATGGTACTTGTTATGCACCATTCTTGGGAAAACTGAGAAAATAGTTACTCAAGTCATTTTCTGTGTTCTGAGATTTGGAATAGGGAGAAGGCCAGATGACCTTCAGTTTACAGATCAGAAAACTGAGGCTGAAGAGGGGAGGAAACAAATGAGGTTGCAAAGACTTCAGACTTTTGGGTCTTTTGGGTCTTTTCAGTCTTTTGGGTCTGAGTCCAGAATTCTTTCTAATACACCACTGCCAATTGTTCAGATAACTGAAACCACTCAGTCAACACATGTTTGCAAGACAGATAAAAATAAAGGAGTTAGAAAAGCCAGGGGTGGCCTTGAATTATTTATTCAGTTGCCCATGTGTGAGGACACAGGCTGTGGGAGGATCTGAATATGTTTTTTTAAGGAAAGCCCTTGTATTCTCTTAGACCACAGATGTGAGGAACAGCAGGAGGATGTAAGGATGGCCAGGGGCGAGAGGCTGGCATTGATGGATGTAGTGGAAAACACCAGAGATTTTGCAGGGAAAGAGAATTTTCAAGTAGCTAAACAGCTCAGGGAAACTTTGTACAAGAGGGGACCTAGTATTTCTTGAACATAGAGTGTGTGTGCGAGCATATCACGGATGTCACATTTCTTGAATTCCCCACAAAAGTCAGGTGAAGTGGGCACAATTATGGAAGAAGATCAGAAGGTCAGAGAGAACCAGAGAGGTGAGATGGCTTGCGCAAGATCTGGAAGACCAGGGGTGGTGGAGCTGAGAACAGAGTGCAGACAACTTGCCAGCAAAGCTTGTGCTCTCTGTACCAAGCCAATCTGTAGGAGTACAAACTCTGAGGGTAGGGAGACTGATCGCTCCATTTCTTTACAGCAATTTATTGAACTTGTGGATCGACTTCCTTTAGCCATAGACTATCGTCTACGTAGCTGTTAACCCTAATTAGACATGTTTCTAAAATGTCAGTTTTAATTTAACATATGATAACTCCGTTATGAAATCTCAGACTGAACAGAATAGCTATTGTATGAGCCTCAAGTACCAACTGACTATAGGTTATTAAAAACATATTGATTGAAGCTGAGGGTACTATGTAATAGAGACATATCTCATTACACAACAATTAACCCTCCAATAGGTTTCCAACAATCAGATGGTATTTATTTAATGGACAATAACTGCTTTATGAAATACAAATTAAATACATACATGGGAAGCTTCATTTACAAAACTTCCATTTTTAAGTGGAACTGAGGCCAAGGCTTGACCAAAAGTCTGATACTTCTCATCGCCACAGAAAAAATAAATAAATCTACAGGCTGCTGGAAAGTCTGTTCTGAAGTGTCACATGACGTTTCCCAAACCCAGCTCTGAGCTCCCAGTGAGGGCAGCTGGAGCAGGAGAAGGCGGGGCGGGGGGAGGTGCTGGTTTATAGAAGGCCGGGGAGCACATTTCCTTCCACCATGAACACATTCACTCAGCTGCCAAACAAAGGTTCTAGATTCAGGGACTGCTGGTAGTGGAGAAAACTGGAGCCTAAATTTAATGTGTTACCATGATCTAATATGTATTTATATATACATACACATGTAAATGAGAGCTCTTTACCACCTTTCATGGCTCTTTTGAGGGGAGGGGTAATACCTCCTTCATAATATAAGTTTTGGAAGGACTTAATGAAAGCACGTGGGGGCC
Organism: Taxidea taxus jeffersonii; assembly: GCA_003697995.1. Classification (NCBI taxonomy): domain Eukaryota; kingdom Metazoa; phylum Chordata; class Mammalia; order Carnivora; family Mustelidae; genus Taxidea; species Taxidea taxus. Next base: position 103,496 of record ML103096.1, read on the forward strand.
CGAGACAAGACGTTGCAAAATGTGAGTTAGAGCCCAGCTCCCAGCATCGTCTGTGGGCTCTTGGTCAAATCTCTTAGTGTCTTCCACTCTAATTCATGCCTCACTTAGCAAATGAGGAAGATGGTTCCTTTATTTTTTTAAAAGGTTTTATTTATTTATTTGAGCAAGAGAGAAAACACACATGCAAACAAAGGGACGGGAAGAGGACGGAGAGGGAGAGAATTCTAAGCGGACTCTACGCTGATTGCAGAGCCCAATGTGAGGCTCAATCTTGCAACCCTGAGATCATGACCTGAGCTGAATGAAACCAGGAGTCAGATGTCCAACTGACTGAGCCACCTAGATGTTCCTTGATGATTTCATAGTTACTAGAGATTCTCCATATAAAGCCTTAATACAGAATATGGCTTAGAGCAAGGACTTGATAAATGGCAACAACCATAAACACAGAGAATTATTAGTTAATCATTAGCTGGTTATTCCTTTCACTATCATCAATGGCATATCATCAGTTTTGGACAAAATGCCACGAAGGGTTGGGATGAGAGGTAATACACTAATAAGCCGTAAATTATAGGCAAGTATAGATGTCATCATCTTAATCTGTTTTCCTGACTCTTCAGAATCTGTTTCCCTTAAAGCATGAGCTCCTCAGGGGGTGTCGATGCTGAAAGGCACCACAAGAGACCAATGGGGATTCAGGTCCCCGTCTTCAGGCCACTGAGGCATCATTAGACCCATTTTCCTGCCAGAGAAGACCAGTTAAGGAGCGAAAGTGACTTGCCCAAGGTAATACAGTTAATAAGTGAAAGACAAGGGAGAACAAGATCATCCCTGATCTTCTAAAAATCCTACTCTCCATTCTACAACGAAGTACTAGGCACAAATATTCTAATGATATGTATTCATATATTCAAGTGTATTCAAGTACGTGCATTTGTGTATGGTGTATGAATACGTACATATACACCTTCATATATAATATATATTACACATCTATCTCAGTTGTGCATCGACCAGAGGCAATTTCAACTCATGAGCTCACGGAGATGAGGATAGCACCTCTCTCCCAGAAGACAGAGGCAATAAGTTTCCAGGTGTTTCATAAAAAAATAAGGCTAAACATCCATTCATTGAAAGCATGCATCTTTACTTATTAATTCCAATGAGCACCCCTTCATTTATCCCCTGACTCCCAAATTTCCTATGTGTCTCTATGGACCAGTCATGGCTAGGTGCTAGGGGCTCCAGATGAACAAGAGCAGGGACAAAGAAAACATATTTCCTTTGGAATTTGCCTTCCTCTCGGTAGGAGAGAGAGGGATCGACACTGCAGAGGCCACACTCACCTTTCAAAGAAGTGGTCATCGATGGGCGGAAACCACTCCAGCGTCACGGAGTCACTTGTGTGGCCCACGATCTGGGGGGCCAGGGCGACGGGCGCCGGCTTCCTGGAGGGCTGCCAGCTCTGGTAGACCAGGTCCAGGTAACAGTGCATTCTGGCGACTTGATTGGGCGTGAAGGAGTCTGTGCAATCATCATCTGCAAATGGGCAGAGGGAGAGATAAGAACCCACTGCTGCATGACGTCTCCCAGGGGGCCAATGAGCCAGCACCCCAGCCCTTGCCAATGCAGAGCTGGCCTCTTCCAGTGCTCAGGAGCTAATGGTCTGTGAAGAAATGAGTGCAGTCATCACTTCCGGAGACAGGTAAGAGGGAACAGGAGGAAGGGGAGGGTGGGGTGGACGGAGCGGCCCAGAGGTCACAGCTAAGGACAAGGGCCAGACAAATGGCTTTCCACAGGCCCCCTCAATCCCTGGTCAGTAAGCCATGCGTTCCCTTATTCTGTCCCTCCCTCAACAGTCACCCCAAATCTCCCATTCATTCATTCCTTTACATTCATTCACTCCTTTATTTAGTCATTCCCTCACTCCTTCACATTTACTCATCTGCTCATTCGTTCATTCCACTGTTCACGGAGGCGGTGATACTATCCTTCAAACTAACCCCTGAGTATCTATCCCATATTCTTTGCTCTGGGCCAAAGGCCACAGAAAGATGAATTTTAAAAAGGGTCCTGCCCTCGAGGAGTGACCAGTCTAGTTAGAGAGTAAAGGTGAGTCTCTTATATGAGCCAAGGTTATTGGAAGACAGTGAAAGTGTGTGATGCTGACCACTGATAACCAAGACACAGCACCGTGGGCAAAGACAGGGAGCCAGGGAGGCTCCTGAAGAAGGAGGTACTTGAGGTCAACCAGACTGCATGGCTAAGACAGGGAGAGGAAGGTCAGGCACTGTAGGAGAGGGAGCTGCAGGCCCGCAGGGACATGGTGTCCTTGGCAGTGAGCATAGCCAGAGAGGCAGGAGGCCCAGGCACAATCCAGGCTCAGTGTCCATGCTGGGAACGAGGACAGTACTGTCACTCGGCTACTCACTGAGTGCTTAGTATCAGCCAGGTGTGGTGCCCTGTGCTTTGGACATATTTAACATTCCCACTGTTTGGGGAGTAAATACTACAATTTACTCCACTTTGCAGAGAAGGGAATGAAGACTGAGAGAGGCCAAGCAACTTTTTTACGATCACGATGCTAGGGATACATGTGAGGTTTGAACCCAGGCATTCTGGACTCCAAGAGCATATTTCTAATCAACCCGAGAACTTCTTTCTGTGTATAAGTGAGACCCTGTATGGGAAAGGGATCCTGCAGGTGCTTGATAAGTAGAATGTGAGCCCAAGTCTGAGTGGGCTGGAATACAATCTCTTAAATGTCTAATCAAATGACCTTCAGCCCGACTCTCTTTTCTACCATGTGGACTGAAGACTGTCTGAGACTCACCTCCCAAGGAAGGAGGCTGCCTCCTGTCTACCCCTCCAACAGCTTCATTTGGCTGCCCTGGAGGCAGAACAAGGCACCGTTTTGGGTAGGTTTCCAAAAATATCACTTCCCAGAGGTGTCTGCCCGGTTGGGGTTTCCGCAGCTGGGCCCCAGACGGAGGAGCACGGGGCTCACCAGATCTTAAAATAAACCCGCCCCTGGGAATCCTGCAGCATAAACTCACTTCGCCTTATCAAACAAACAGAAAATAAGTTTGAGCAGGTGCTGGGTAGCTGGATGGGACCTTGAGAATCCAGCCTGGGGAAGGGACAGGAGTGAAAGGAGGTTATTTCAGATGCTCCTTCTGATCCCCTTAGTAATTTTTGATGGCCAGTCCCTTGTCCAGCACCCTGGGCACATCTTTCATAGGTCTGGACAAAGAGGAAGAGCCCAATGTCCTTTAACAAGTCCCCTTAGTCACATACATCTCTCTCAAGTCCACATGCACCAATCTAACTCCTTGGATAACAATCATTCTATGGCTCCTCATTGCCTGGAGAATAGAGTCCAAATGTCTAGCCTAAGAAGGGCCAGCTCATCAGGTAAGTTCTTCTTTGTTCCTAGGAACTTCACATTCTTAGTGCAAAAAAGTACCCCTGGGAAAGCCACCGAATAGGTCAGAGGCAGGGGAAGAGACAATGGCTAATAAGTATGGCTAAAGAGTTAGACCAACGTGTGAGGGATGCAGAGTTGTGTAGGCAAGTGAATTCATGCCCTCAGGGCCTCTGTCTTCCCACTGTAGATGGAGATGATGAGGACACCGACAATGTTCCCCTCAGAACTCAGCTGAAGGCTAAGGGGAGTGGTGCACAAAGAACCATGATAATGCTCAGTCAAGACTCACTGCCTCATGACTGCGACAGCACCTGTGTTTGTGTGTGTGTGTGTGTGTGAGAGAGAGAGAGAGAAAGAGAGAGAGAGAGAGAACCAGAAGCAGGAAAAAAAAAACTGGAATGTAAAATATTCATTCTCTTTGATCTAGCAATAGCACATTCAGGAATTCAATAGACAGATATTCATGAACAAGTATGGGGAAAATAGAGGTATGAGGATATTTTTTTGAAGCATCATTTATAATGGTAAAAATATCAGAAATAGGAGCACCTGGGTGGCTCAGTGGGTTAAGCCTCTGCCTTTGGCTCAGGTCATGATCTCAGGGTCCTGGGATCGAGCCCCGCATCGGGCTCTCTGCTCAGTGGGGAGCCTGCTTCCCCCCTCCAACTCTCTCTCTGCCTAGTTGTGATCTCTGTTAAATAAATAAATAAAATCTTTTAAAAAATTCAGAAATAACACATCTGTCTATTAAGAGGGGAATGGTCATGTACATTAAGGCATATCACCGAACAGAATACTAATCAGTAATTTCCAAAAGAAAGAAGTAACTCTAAAACTCAGGTCCCACAGGTGTAAATTGGGGACATTTAATCAACCTCACTCCATGGAGCTGCTGTGGGGACGTGGTGAGCTGGAGCACACAAAGTATTTATCAAGACGAATGGAGGAGGAAACCAGCATTTTCCCCCCTCATTCACTCTGGTTTGTTTGTTTCTTTCTTTTCCCCAAGAAGTGCACTTCTCCCTTCGTGACTTAAAAGTTAGCCATTTCTACATTTGTCAATAAAAAGGAGTATGAAAAGCAGATAGGTGACAGAACTTAGTAAGGGAACAGAAACGTATCTAAACTTGAGCACAGAAGTCCATGAACGTCTGTCCCACGGTATGTCGCTTAGAGACTCAGCTGCTCTCGGAGTCCTGGGGGCAGGGACCAAAGGGTTTCCGTTTATCACAAACGCTCTGTCTCAATGAGCTCATGTCTAGAGTCAGCCCCTCTTGGCTTCCTGCCTCCACATGTTTTCCCTCCTGACATCTGAGCTCCAGGACCAACTAGCCCCTCTTGTTCTTCGGTTCCCGTCTTACCCCTCAGCAGAGAGGACTTTGGGGATCTCATCACTGGGGAAGCCTGCACCAGCCCCATGTTTTCAGGGCCCTGCCCTGAGTTCGTTAACTGAACTTGGTTCTCTAGAATACGTTCCCCTCTAGAGCATGGTGACCACAGAGCACAGAGGGTCAGGACAGGGCCAGTGCTGTCGCGTACTGTGGAACCGGGAGCACAATGCTGTCCCTCCGGCCAGCCTTGTTTTCAACCACGGTAACACAGGGAACAGTGATGTAACTACCTCCTAACGCTAATAAGGGCATTCAACAAGCAAACCCGTTTCTAATGTAGGGATGACAGAGCTGCCCTTTGTAAGAGCCCCTGCCTTTTTGTTTTTTATTAAATAATGATAGTGATACTAATAGTAATAGGAATAAATGATTATTCACTGTAAAATATGTAACTATGTCCAAAATGTTACAAAGAAATAAACACCCCCCTAAACTCACTCCCTAGAGATAATACAATGAGTATTTAGCATATAGATCTATGTGTGTATGTGCATTTTGCATGTGAATATTTATAATTCTCATTATCAGAAACACATTTACACCATATATATACATACATTTATATATATACATACACACACACGTGTATATATGCCAGATCTTACACTGTACAAGGCTCTGTGACCATTTTCACATTAAAGAGTTAACAAATACTCCTACGGATGATCACTTACAGAGCACTAGTTATGGTACCAAGGACAGTTCTAAGTCCTTTGTCTGCATGAGTACACCTGCTGTCACGCAAGGTCGGTGTGATGACCCTCCACGGGATACAGGAAGCCAGGGAGGCCTGGAGAAGCACCTCGCCTACAGTCAAAAGCTAATGCATGGAGGATTCGCACTTTGTGCCATGCTCCCAAACTTAGTGCTCTGTGCCACTGTGCCTCTCAGCTTCTGTTTACTCCTCTCTTTCATCTTCTGCATTATTGTTAGTGGCCACACAACATTCTATCATATGGGTGCCTTGTGATTTATTTCAACAATCCATGCTCATTGGACTTGCAAGCAGTTTCTAATTTTTCACACATATAAGCATTTCTTTTTCACGCCTGGCAGAGAGTAAATACCTAATTGATATTTCGACAATGAACATTGCTAAGAACACCCTTAGGATTAAGTCCTGAAGCAAGTGCACAGATTCCCTTCCCTTGGATATGTTCCTAAGACCTGGAGTTGCACGGTCGAAGCAGATGTGTATTTGGAAAGACCCCGATGTGCAGAACAACGGTAACCAGACACTTGGTCCTGCGGGCCAGCAAGACCTGGTTTCTGCACTCTTGAGGAAGCCCTGACTGGAGGGTGGCCTATCATCTTCAGTAAGGAGAGTCTGGGCTTCTGCTTTTCATCTTCCCAGGGCTTATCCAGTGGCTCAAGGTGAGCCTTATGCGCCTGGGGCTGAATGCCGTCACCTGTCCGGTGCTTGCTGGAACAGAGCACTGGGGACCCTCCCCACCTGCCTTAGCATCAGAGAGAGAGAGAGAGAGCCAGACTGTTCACCGATCAGTAGCACAGGCTCTACAGTGAAAAAGGCTTACCTTCTTCTTGTGTGACCGTGGGCAAGTGGCCTAAGCTACATCAAACCATACTTTCTGCATCTGTAAAATGGGTTCAGTAATAAAAGTCCTTACCTCAGAGGGTCACTTGGAGGATTCTACAAGAGAAGCCTATGAAGTGTTTCCTGCAGTTTGTGGTATATCCCAGGCACTTGATAACAACTGTAGACCTCTGCTGACCACTATGGCAGCCACAAGCCAGGTGGGGTTATTTCAGTTTGAACTAATTAAAGTTACTAAAGATGAACAATTCAATTCCTCAGTCTCACTAGCCATACTCGAAAGCACTCAAAGGCCATATCAGGCCACTGGTGATCACACCGGGCAGCACGGACACCGGGACATGCCCATCTTTGCCGAAAGTTCTACTGGATGGCACTGCTCTAGACTCTTCACTCTGCGAGTGGCCAGGCCTGAGGAAGAAGCACCCAGGAAGGAAGGCCAGAAGGAACTCCGAGCAGCTAACCCAGCAGGGTCTCCACCCTCTGGCTTTGACCGCACAGCCCCTGTGCAGAGCTCTTCCCGGTCCTGAAAACCCCACCTCTTCTGCATTTTGAATTTCATCCAGCTGCTTTTGTCACCTCATCTATCAGAGATCCTAAGGAAAACAAACATTTCAAAGCTCGTGGTCGCCTTGAATATGCTTTTACGGGTGTAAGTTTGTTATCGTAGCTCGGTGAATTAGTTCTGCTGTTAATGGGTCACTGAGCTGAGGGGTTCCTTTAAAAAAAACAACAGTAAATCAATCATCCTTTAGATCTGTACAAAGGGGAACCAAAAAAAAAGATTTAGTTTATGGGGGTCTGGTAGCTAGTGGCAGCTCTGAGGCCCCTAAGCATCCGGCAACCTTCCAAATTCATGTTATTGTTTATTTTCCATGTGCGTTGAGCTGGCCAAGGAAAGGTGCTACAGAAATGGAACGTAAGCAGGACTGTGTGAGGGGACAGGGCACCGGATGTGGGATGTCGGCTTGGCTGGGAATGGGAATCCAGTGGGAAATCTGCTTTTGAGGAAATACCCAGCACTGTGGTCTTTTTAAAAGACCTAAACCTGACGACCCCTTTCTGGTGCCAAGGTTGGGCTGTTGAGCCTTTCAGAGACCTCACGTTTGAACAGTAGGACTGTTGAACAGTAGGACTCAAACTGTAGAGACCCCCAGAGGTCATCAGCCCACGTGGGAAAGCAGGAAGACCTACTGGGGATTATCAAATTCACTGGGTTTCAGCAGTAAAATCCTCTTTTCAAAAGTGACCTGAGATGGCTAAAATTAACAAGTCAGGAAATGACAGATGCTGGCGAGGATGTGGAGAAAGGGGAACCCTCTTACACTGTTGGTGGGAATGCAAGCTGGTGCAGCCACTCTAGAATACAGCATGGAGGTTCCTCAAAAAGTTGAAAATAGAGCTACCTTATGACCCAGCAATCGCACTACTGGGTATTTACCCTAAAGATACAAATGTAGTGATCCGAAGGAGCACGTGCACCCGAATGTTTATAGCAGCAATGTCCACAATAGCCAAGTTATGGAAAGAACCTAGAGGTCCATCAACAGATGAATGGATAAAGAAGACATGTTATATATATATACAATGGAATACTATGCAGCCATCAAAAGAAATGAAATCTTGCCATTTGCAAGGATGTGAATGGAACTAGAGGGTATTATCCTAAGTGAAATAAATCAATTAGAGAAAGATAATTATCATATCATCTCTCTGATATAAGGAATTTGAGAGGCAGGGTGGGGGCCGTGGAGGGGGATGAAACAAGATGGGATGGAGAGGGAGACAAACCATAAGAGACTCTTATCTCATGAAACAAATTGAGGGTTGCTGGAAGGTAGGGGGTAGGGAGATAGTGGTTGGGTGATGGACATTGGGGGGAGAATGTGCTATGGTGAGTGCTGTGAAATGTGTAAGCCTGACGATTCACAGACCTATACCCCTGAAACAAATAATATATGTTAATTAAAAAACTGTGGTCTGATGCCAAAGTCAAAGAAGAAATGGAAAACTGTGGGAAGAGGGCTTTCCTAGTTCAAGCAGAGATGGAGACTTAGAGCCCCACACAGCAGTAGAAGAAAAAAAGTGCTTGGAGTCAGATGTGTGATCTGGGGCAAATGACTTTAGTGAGTCACGGTACTGCCATCTGTAAAATGGGGATAATTTCTACCCTACAGATCTGTTCTGAGTTGAATGAGATTGTGTGTATTTAATGTCCTTTAGGAACCATAAACTTTTATACAAGGGGAAATATTACTGTTGATAAGAATCACCTTTTTATATCTTTATGAGAATTTATTTTCTTCCCTCCTGCCTCCCTCCCTCCCTTTCTTCTCAACAAACACTTATTAAGCTCTGTGCTAGGTGCTAGGTGCTAGAAATATAGTGATTCATTAGAGATAATCTCTGCTTTCACAGAACTCGCTTGCTTTTGTAGGGGCAAGAGACACCTATATCGAATATTATAATAGAATTTGATGTTGGGCTAACATGTGCAATTTGTGGATTGGGTCCTACACTGGGGTTCTTGGTCTAAAAGGCCAGTGGTGAGAGCTGAGACTGCCTTAGAAAAGGATGCCTTGTTTTAACTTTCCAAATATGCTCTAAGGCTAGAAGTGGCCTTGATATATTCTAAAAGAAGTACAGGACATCCTTGAACCCAAAGCATGAGTCCTTAACGTTATTACCGATGGTATAAAAAAGGGCTTTGACAGGATATATACAGTTAGGAAAAGAATGCACCCCTCTCACATAATTTCATATTTGCAAAACCAAAAGCATTCTATTTTTTTTATAATAAAAGAGTAAAGGAAAGTATAATAGCTTTATATTTAAGAAAAAGTTGTAGTTAAAAATAAAAAAGAAAAGATAAAGTTGTGGTAACTACCAGCTTAGAAAAATACAACTGCAAAATTAGAGGAAAATTCTCTAAGATTCCTTGGATCGAAAGATTCCATTTTCTTGAGTGAAGGGAGACCCAGAGACAGGGTGTGACAGACCTAAAGGCACTGGATGACCCAGTGATAGGTCTAGAACTTCTCTGTGGGTCTCTTGACCTTGCAGTTCACTACTTCAAGTGTGCCTTTCTGAGGAGATGTTGGATACAACAGCTCCCATGAAGCCCTGAGATCTCACACAAGGACTGTCACATCCTGATTATCTGGGATGAGGGACAATTGGGATGTCTTAGAAAAAGAAAGAAGCCTTCCCAAGGCTCCTCTGAGCTAGGACTGGAGCCCGTGTGGGATATCCAGAAGCATTCGCCCTGCCAGGCGGGGAACCCTACCTGCGTAGCTCATGAAGTTGTTGTAAGGGGTGTTGAAGAAGCTATGGAAGCCACAGGTATCATTCCCTGGTCCCGGATCACCGCAGAACTTGTGTTTTGGGGCTGGGTTGGTATCGCTGCAGAGGTCTCCGGTCTCAAAGGAGGGTTCCGTCTCCATGCAGGGATCACTGCAAGACTGGATCTCTGAGATGCCTCGAAAGATGTGGTAGAGGCCCAGGCTGTGCCCGATCTCATGGATCATGGTGTGGGTATGCCCAGGAATGCCATAGAAAGACGGATTCAAGACAATGCCCCCTGCAAGGGAAAACCAGAGCCGTAAGCAAGTGGGGACACTCTGCTTCCTGCTGCAGAAATCTCCCAATCAATCACAGGCAAATGGGGTGCTGCCCCAGGTAACCACAGGCTTCTCCACCCTGGGTCTCCATGGCCCTGATAACTGTTAGGACTTGTGATACGCAGCACTGATTGGGTAGGAAGGAGTCTCAAGAGTCATTCTGGGCAATCCCTTCCTTTTTCAAATGAAAATCCTACTGCTTGAAGAACCAAGGCAACCTGACTGAGCTGATCTCAAACTACTTTACAAACAGGCATGATCAGTATTCAAGGACTTTGATTTCTGAGCTGGGGGACATTTCTGCTGCCACCTTATCCTTCAACAGTAAGGCCCATCCTGGTTTACAAACACTCTGCACCATCTAGTCCAACCGAAGCCCTCATGGTCAGATACCTTGGTGCCAGTCCTCACTCTGCCCTCCCCAACGCTAGGACATTGAGCAAGCTGACTACCATCCCACTTCTTCATCTAGTCCTCATGGAGACCATCACCCTGTTGAGCTCTTCATTATGATGGTATCATTATATCCAGTGTCTCATGGGTGCTTAGCATGTGTCCTCGGGCCCTGTGCTCGGTGCTTCATGTGTATAATCACACTTACTCAACTCAAAACCCAATAGGAGAGACACTGAATCCCAGACAGGTGAAGTGACAGGCTCATGATTGGGAGTTTGGAAAGTGTCAAGCTGGGATTTGAACCAAAGATCCTTAGCTTACGGAGCCAGGCCTCTTAATGACTTCTACTACGAGTGTGTTGAATCTTTGCTGAACGTTAATCCAATGAAAGCCATTTTCTGAGGTCCACCTGAGCACATGTAAGCAGCCTTGCCTAGCTTCCCAGTTAGCAGGTGCCTTACTCATGACTCCAAGTGGGTCAGAGGGTGTCTAACAACTGCTCAGGAGTCGAAGAGTGTCCTGAGAATAAGCAGCATGACCATCACCTGGAAAAGATTAAAAATGCACTCTCGGGCCCCACTGCAGACCTACAGAATCAGAATCTGTGCTCTAACAAGGGCTCTTCTGTACATTCTAGTTGGAGAAGCCATGGTCTACCCCACATGTCTTCAGTAACTGTGCATGGCTTAGCCAAGGGAGATAGATGGAACAGATTTCAGCAGAATCACTGGATGGCATTTTCCACGTTCATTCGAGGCACTGGAGAAACGCATATAGGCTGGTAGGGAGACATTTAAACTTTAAAATCCGAATGTGTTTAAGAGAAGGTTAACATTCAGGTCTGAACACTCCCCAAGCTGCAATTTTAAGTGTGGAGCAGGGTCTTCTAAAGAATGGTGATAAGGCAGGGCCTTGTTGATTTGAACTGGCAGGCGTGGGGGGAGTTTTATCTTGGGTTGAACTGCCGGGAGGTGAGCTTGCTCAGTCATGGGGCTCACGGAGTCTATTAATTCTGAACTGCTCAGAGCCTTCTAGCACAGAGATAAAGATGTATGAGAGGGTGTGGGGGGCTGTGTGTGCACACGCACGTGTGTGAGAAGGGGCAGGCAGAGAGCAGAGAGGAAGAGAAATTGAGACAGGAAATCTCTCTCAATTATTTTCTGTCAGTCATAATATGAAACATAATCCCCTTCCCACCCAAGGCTTCTTGCAGAGATCATGGCATCACAGTAGGAAAAGAGGGTAAAAATATATGTATGGTTCTAATAAGTTAGGTTTGATTGGGGTTAGTGTGGAGAAATTGCTTCTGGCCAACATGTCTCAGGATGGGGAGATGGCAAGCTGGGGCTGGAGGCCCAGGGCAGTGAGCCTGACGTCGGATGCAACCCTCACTCGGCTTGGCCCCGGCTGTGTGATCTTGGAAAAGTGACTCTGCGTCTCTGGTGAGCCCTAAAAGAAATAGCTACGACAGTGCCAGTGATTCTGTTTCTCTAGGAGGCTTTAACATGGAGGTGCCAGGCAGGGGGATGGGAAGGTGTGGGACCCCACAGGTATTTCCAGGGATAATGACGGGATTGTAGACTTAATGTCCAGGCCAGCTTGGTTCGTTTTACCTCATCCCCTCCCGACTCACCCCTCTGCGCGGAGCCACAGCACAGAGCCCGAGTCTTGTTTCACTGCTTCTCTTAAAAGGTGAAATAGCTAGAGCCTGACATCATTCTGAAACACTATAACATGCTGCGGATTTATGGCCTTCTGTATTCCTGGCCTTTAGCCAGCCTCGGAAATTCACAGAATCATCAGGAGTATTTTTCTCTAATGTTAGACTCCTTCTAAGAGTCTGATCAAGAGCCTTTCTGCTGCTTTTCCAACAGGACAGCATTTCGGTGCTGAGAACCGTCTTTGGAGACCATCTAGTCTAACCTGTTCATTTAAAATATGAGCAAACTGGGGGAAGGAGACTTGCCTAAAGCCATACAGCCAAGCAGAATCCCAGCTGAGAACAAACATGGGTATCGCTCTGGGCCAGCAGGACTCCCATACGTCACACCAGGCACGCGACAGAAACAAATCGTCTACATTCAAGTGTGTCTAAGTTGCATGTTCTTTTCTGTCCAACCTCCGTCTGTCTGTCTGTCTATGCGTCCAACTACTATCTCAGGATTTCTCTACCTCAGCGTGACTGACAGTTTGGACTGGATAATTCTCGCTAGACTTGTAGATGGAACAGCATCGCTGTCCTCTACCCACTAGATGCCGGTAGTATTCCCCCATTTGTGACAGCCAGAACCATCTCCAGACATGGCCCGAAGTCTCCTAGGGGATAAAATCCCCCCAGTTGGGAACTACTAAAGTTTTCTCTTTGTCTTCAGTTCTGTTTACACCACCACAACACACCTGCGCACGTTCACGCATGCGTGCACACATGCACACACCATATTTTGGTTTCATTCTCTTAAAAGCAAGTGGAAAAGGAGAGTAGTCTAGTGGGAATTAACTCTAGAGTTTGAGGTCTCCATCCTGTGAAGCCGCAGAGTCCCTAATTTCCAAAATACTGCCATTTGAAGACGGTGACTGGATTTGGGCTGTACCACTGGGGGAGCAGGGGGCCTCAGGAAACACTGAGGACTGTCTCTCTCCTGAGCCCTAACCTCCCCAGATGAAGATGCTCGACGACGAGCAAGGCATCGCTCTCCACTGGTATAAACATCGAGAACATTCTGTCAAGGGAAAAAAGGTTGAGTATGTTGTAGTGCCCTCACTCAACTGAGTATTGTGTGGTAATTAAAAACATCATCTTTAGAGAGAGGGAAATAATCCAGAAAGATGCTTTTTTCTCTTGTGATATTAAGTGAAAGAGTTGGATGGGAAGTGATTAGGAAGACTGCTGCCATGTGGAATAACGTAGGTAGCATAATATGAAGCACAAAAAACAAAACCTAAAATTTTATCTATGCTGTGATTTCAAATATGCACAAGTTACAGAAACACACATGCATATACAGACATGTGCTGGAAGAGAGCATGGAAAAATGAAAATTAAAGAGCTACGCTGTTTACTTCAGGCCTGATTCAGAAATCATTATCTTTTCTGACTCTCGGTGATGGGTTCCTATAAACATATGTCTGGTTTATGCATATGAATACTTTGGATGTAAGAAGAGTTCCTGGTGGTATTGGTGGACCACGGAGGAACAAGGAATTCTTAGCAAGCCCACTCTCTCTCTCGTCTCTTTGGTATCCCTCAAGCCAAGCTCTGACTGGCTGTGTCAGCGCCCTGTGGTTGCCAGGCATGCACTAAGAGGCAAGGGGTAGAAGAAAGCTATCAACGGACACAGCTGGAGACTTGAACTCCAAATGGGGCCCAGCCATGGACTTGTCTGTGACCTTGGATAAACCCTGTTCCTTCTGTGGGTCTCAGTTTCCCCATTGGCAAAACAGGGTTAAGGATATCATGTTATTTTCTTCAGAGAAATGCCTGGTGGTTGAGATGAGATAAGAAATGCTAAGGGGTTCTGTACCCAAAAAAGCAATAAAGAGATCGTTCACCATCACCATTGTCAAGGTCATGATCACCACCACCATTATCATAACCACTAAAGTTAATCCTGTGCTAATCCAATTTCCTCCTGAAGAAGTTTCTAATTCTCACCTAAGTGCATTAGGGCCTCCTTGTCCCATGGCCAAGTTGCTACTCCTGCCAATTCCTCCTCCGAGGAGTTTGCAAAGAAGATATTAAGGTGTGTTGATCCATCCAGTCTAAGAATGTTCTTCAGTTCATTAACATCCAAGTATGCTCTGTAACAGAAAAAGAACCTTGGCTGTCATCACCATCCAGAAAAGGTACTATTCAAATAACAGCTATTCCCCCAAGTAATTAAGAGCTGTGTGTGTGTGCCATGAACTTTGCTAAACACTTTTTACACATCACCTCAATGTCTTCCCCCAATAGTATATAAGGTAAGTGGAGATGATCCCATTTTACAGCTAAGAAAATCAAGTCCTTGTAAGTTGAAGAGACATGACAAACTTCCTCGGCTTATAAATAGTAGAGTTCAGTTCAGAACCTACATTTACTTAAAATCAATGTCTTTGTCCTTAAGGACTCTGCTGTCTTGCCTTGCCTGGTGATGAGGCTACATATGAGGGTGCAAATCAAGAACACTGACCATGGAAAAGAAAACATGTATCTTAGTCTTGGCTCCCTCTCTATTTCACTCATTTGCTATGGGAGGCAAATACAGAGCTGCACTAGAGGCCTGCCCTGTGTCTCTGTATCAACCCTGCAGAGACGCATTATTGCTGTTTTCATGATAAGGAACCTGTGGCCCACATGTGATTAAACAGGTTGCCCAAAGCTGTAGAACTGGGTTTCAAGGCCAATTCTGTCTACCTTGGATACCTATGCTCTTGTCACTGGGCATCATGCTGCCCCCACACCCAGGTGATTCTGCATTCTGTAAGCCTCAATTTATTTGCCTGTAAAATGGACCTAAAACCCCTTAAAGAGGGATGTTGTATTTGGAGTGGCTGCCACTATAGACAGACAGATCAGAAAAGTGAACCAACTCCCCATTATCATCAGAAGCTCCTTAATAGATAGAATGAACGAATGTTGATGAGAGGAAGAAATGATCTTTGAAAAGAGGCTGGGCACATCCTAGGTGCTCAGTAAGGAAGAACTCCTCCTCCACAGAGCATGGCTCCTCTATCATCACTGAAATGCTAAAGCTTTCCATCAGTCAGAGGCATTACTCAATGGATCATTTTCTAAATCAACAGAGGCATTTGGCTCCCCTCTCTTGAGTCTCTCAGCCTCCGTTTTCTGTCTGCTGTCGTGTATCCTTGTGAGCAGCTGATGATCATTTCTTGAGTAAGGTTGGAAATGAATCAATGAGTAAATGAATGAAAACATATATAAATAAGCAAGTAGACAGCTAATGTAGGAGGTCAGATGAAGTCTATGAATAATGATATTTATGTTTGATGGGCCCTTCTATGTGGTCCAACTTTATGCAGATGATCTCCTTTAATCTTCCCAACAAGACTGAGGTAGGCAGTATTATGAGGCTTATATTCCAGAGGAGGGAAAGGAGACTTAAGCTTCAGACCTCACTTAGGTCACACAGCGAGCTGGAAGTGGTTTCCTTTTTCATAATGCTATCTGTCCATCTGTCCGTAAGGGGTTGACACGGTCCTTGCTAGTAGAACACTCGTGATAGTTCCCTTCTCTTTCCTTCCTGGGGTCATAGAAGGGCTCCTGTATGTGAAACCTAAGTCCAAGGTCCCCAGCATGGCTTCCAATATGCTGCCTTCCTCTCCAGACCCATCTCTCCCAGTTCCCTCTCCAGAATTTCCCACTGTGGGTGGGGGGCGCCCACCATGATGCACCATCCGTGGTGCCTTCACTCACAATGTTCCCTCTGTCAGGGACTCTGCTCGGCATTTTGTCCTCTGATGAACAAATCCAAAGCCCACGCTGGTGCTGCTCCTCAAGAAAGGCTTCCCTGACTCCCATTTCTCGTCTACCTCCTTTGCCATCTCTACACTCGTCCACCTCCCGTAAGTACACGTCCTCACACCGTTCCAAACCATCATGCCACCTGTCTATGTCCACCACCGTCCATGGCTCCCTGAGGCAGGGAATGTGCCTTATCCATTTCTCCATTTCTGTTTACCCAGTTCTCAGCATAGGGCTTGCCCCCGGGGTGAGCACTCAGTAGACATGGATGGGGTTAAATTTACATTGGGAAAGAACAAAGCTAAAATATTGGGGTCCCAGTCTCCTTTCTATGAGGCCTCAGCTTCCTTGCTAATTCACTGGGATTGGCAGCAGCTACCGGTGCTCCACAGAGCACTCCTACGGGTCACGGGCCCACACCTCTGCTCCAACGGGAATAGATACATAGGAGACCCAGAGAGCCCTCCTCATCCCCTACAGCATCAAGAGCCTATAATTGATCATGTGACCATAATTTTTTTTCTGGCTTTTCAAAAAAAAAAAAGGTGAACATGAGTGAGAGATACAGACAGGGCCAAGAGAGGTCATAACTATATCTGGGTTGAACTGAACAATTTCAAGGATGGCCACATGCTCAGATATTGACTCGCAATCTTGCTGCCACGCTTTCTCTCCCTGGAAATCTAACCTTCACCTTCTTAGCCTGGAAGCCGCACAAGGAGTTTTGGCCAGTCTACTCTGTGACCAGAGAAGGGAAGAGGAAAGAGAAAACCAACATTTATTAAGCGCTTGCTGTATGCCAGTCCCTGTGCTAGCAAACACCTCTTGTCCCATCTCTACCGTATTTGAAGTCATGCAACATAGTGGGTAGGATAACTTGTTTTCAAGCCAGAGTCCTGGGTACGAGTCCAGATCCTCCACCGGATGTGTGGGTCGCCCTGGGCAATTTACTTCACTGCCTGGGCCCTGGTTGCTGTACACACAAAATGATCTATCTCATCGGGTTGCCTGGAGGATTTGGGACGTAATAAAGGAAGTGTAAAGGACCTAGAACAATACCTGGCATGTAGAAAGGCTCAGTTAGTGTTTAGCTGTTCCTATCATTCATCCCCATCTTGCAGACGAAGGAACAGGGTTCAGAGATCACATAAATAGTGACAAAGCCAAGCGCAAATCTTGATGTGTCCAATTCTTCCCACAGCCTCTCCCTCATTTCCAGGCTCACGCAGGGCCACGGTGCAAAGGAAAACAATGCGTGGGCGAATGAAAACAAAGAGAAGCCGAGATTTTCTTGGATCAGCCCTTTCCGCATTATTTATTTTTTTCTAATTGATTTGTCCATTTCCATCAAGCATTCTCTCAGGCAGAAAACACAGATGTTATTAGACAAAGTCACCTCTTTGCCCTGCTGCTCTAGGCTGAGAAATCTTCTTGAGAGGAAGGGACAGGGTGAGGTGGGGCGGGGGAGACATTTTAATTGGTTGCTTATTCACTTGTAATTGCAGAAGCCAATCTTTTCAAGGGGTGGTACTCATCCTGGCCCAAGGCAGACATGTGGGATGTTGGAGCCTCTCCCTTGCTTGTATGTGGGTTTTTTTTCACACTTTGAGAAGCCTCCATTTCCCCCAAGAGGAAGAATCCAGGGCAGCCATCCAGGTTTTTGGCCCCCTGGGCCTCTCTTCTCTCCCTCCCTTTTTTGGGGGGGTGGGGGGACCCACCCAAAGGAAAACAGCTCTGTGGCTAAGAACTTTCCTTCTGTGGGCGGAGGTCTTCCCGCCAATTCAGAACCAAGCTGGGTGTCTCCTGCATGCATCAAGGGAAAGTCTCCTCAGGGGCAGGACTCCATGTGGGTATTTTCTTCTCTTCCAGTGCCTCGAGAATATCTAATCCCTCCTGTCAATGAAGGGTGGTAAAAGCACATAAGGCCAAAAAGAGAAGGGTCATTAGAGTCTGGGGAGACTGGTGAGGACGGAAGGAAGAAGACTTGCTCAGGGCCCCTTGGCTTCCCGTTTTGCACCGGGGGAAGGTTAGCCTCATGTGTATACTGCAAATTTGTCAAATCTATTTAAAAAAAATCATTACCCATGCTCTATGAAAATTAATACAAATCAAAATCTCAGTGTGTTATTAATTTAAGTCCCAGTACTACTCAGAGTTGGATGGATAAACCCACATTCATGGGCAAGTTGCTTTACCTGACAGAAAGACCAGCAGACCAGCAGGATTCAATGGGGCAGCTCAGCACAGCCTGCGCACACCGTCCCCTCTAGGCTCTGGCCTCCTTTTTTCTCCTACTGGGAAAAAACCTAAACTGTCTGCCTCTGGGTGGTTCTCAGGAACTCAGCTTCCCACCAGCTCAGGTTCCCTCCAGCAACCTCAACCTCAGGTTCTCATGGTGTCCTCATCCCTGGAGCCTCTGCGTTCCCCAGATTATGCCCACTCCTTACACATGCCCATGAGTTTCTCTCCTCTGCCTCATGACTTTCCTTCCTGAATCTCTGCCTCTTAAAATGTTATCATCCCTGCAAAGTCCAGTTTGCATCTGCTCCCGACCACTCTCACCTATAAGATGGGAGGATGACAGTCACCTCTCAGGGGGTCTAGAGGCCACCCAGAGACACTGCCTCACGCGGTGCCTGATACGTAGAAAACACTCGTTGATTAGCACAGGCTACTGTTGTTACATTATCGTTATTCCACTGCTAGTTGTTAGCAGGGCCAAAATCATATCACCTCTAGCCGACAACGACTTCTCCGTCCTCAGAGCCTCTCCCTTCTGACTCTACTACTCATCCCCCTGCTTTGTGTTATCTTCTCCATGAGCACCCGTCTTCTCCATCAGGCTATGAGCTTCAAGTAGGTGGGGACCAAGACTTCACATCTCTGTGCTCCCTAAAACTTGAGTGAGGGAGCGAGCGAGCGAGCCAGAGACAGACCACCGGTTAGCAGCCATTGAGTATGACCCACTTAAACTGTGTAACTTCAAAACAAGATGAAGAAGTCCAGGCTCAAGGAAATGAAGTGACGTGCCCAAGGCATTAAGGAAGGGACACAGAGAGGCCTGACAGCAAACCTCCATTTACCAGCCTGTGTGTAGCAGTGCTTTTGTGCAAATCAGTAACGCCGTCTCTTCATTCAGGTGGACACAGGTCCAGCGAAGGCGCATGGCTCGAGAGTCAAGCACGGGAGGGACCCCCTCGGCTGAGCATCCCTGTACAGAGGCTGCATTGCCTGAGTGTCTGGCCTCTCCCCCTACACTCTGCTGCCCAGTCGGCAGCTCACAATCCCTAGCTGTTCAGTGAGTATGTGAATTAGACCCGTGTTTTCCAGTATACGTGCTGCCGAAGGGAGCACAGATCCGTGTTTTCCAAATCACAGTCTACAGAGGGCTAAATGCACAAGAAGCAAATGCATGTTTAAAGGAAAAGAATTTTCAGATCCAAATGGGTTTAGGACACGCTCTGTTAAACAATGTTCAATGCATATATATTTTTTTTTAATTGCAAGCATTATCAGAGACTTTAACATGCAAAATGGGAGTAGAGCAGATAGGGTACGAGTGTTCCCAAACACACGTGACCATAATCCTCCCCGCTCCTCCTGACCCTAATCTCTGGCTCTGCCAAAACTCAAATAACAGCACAACCAACAGAGTTTGGGAAATGTTGGGCTAAACTGTAAAACCCCTCCTAAATTAGACCCCTTCCCCAAGCTGCCTTTCAACAGAGGTGTCTCAGAGTCTCTTTGCTTCCTGCACAGCCCATGCCCCTGGGTCCTACCATGAAGGCTGTGGGTCCCCTGGAATGTCAGTTGCAGGGAGGCCCAGCCCCAGAGTGCCAAGGCGCCCAGACTTTCCCCCTCTGCCAGAACAGCATTTCAAAGCCATGAGAGCAGCTCTGGAGGGAGATCAAAGCTCTCTCAACTCAACTGTCATTAGAATATTTTCTTTATGCATCTCATTCGCTGCTGAGTGCCAATAACATATTTCCTAAATGCATTGGCCTGAGATGGTACAACTCTGTAATAATCTCAATAAGGGGGCTGTCGGGGCCTGTTTTATTGAAAGGGAAGCAAAAGGGAACCACATTCAAAACTCAGAGCAACAACAGATCCCTTAAGTGAGATTACGGAAGGATCAAGTTTTTTCCAGCTCCAGAAACAGAATACACGGGCTATCCCGTTTTATAGTGGTTGGTCAGAGGTATGTCTCACAGCATGCCCAGATCAAGACTGAAGACTGACCAGTGTTTGTCTCTACTCCCACTTAAAGTCAACTGACATGCCCATTGTCGAAGTGAGAGCCAAGAAGATTTTTGAGAAGTGTCCTGCCCAAGTTCCATCCCCTGGGCTCTTGACAGGTGCAGGCAGGACATGGCAATGGTGCTGACCAGGTGCTGATGCCCTCCACCCGAGGAAGATTTGTCTGAGCTGAACCTGGCTGTGAGTGGGCCACCTGCAAGCCAGAGGCTGGTGAGAGTTCTTTCAGATTAAAGGAAAAGGCAGCAGAGTGCCATAGAAACATGAATGTCTTTTTTTTTTTTAAGGGGAAAGTAAATATATATATATATACATGACAGCATAACATTTAAAGAGAGTGACCTAGAGCTGTATTCTACTTGTAATTCATATGGAAGATTGTCTTACATGGTAAGACTCTCTGCTACTTACTTTCATAATTACAGTTCTAGATAGAATTGTTCTGGACTGCAGTCTGTTCTTCATTCAATGATATAAAAGTGGGGGGCACAAGTACATCAACGTTTATGGTACGTATTTTTATATTTACATTTTCTTCTAGCATTACCACACCAAGAAATACTTCATTATTGTAATCACTGTCTTTATTTTTTGCAAAAAGCCTCATCTTGAGGGGTGCCTGGGTGGCTCAGTTGGTTAAGCGACCGCCTTCAGTAGGTCATGATCCTAGAGTCCCGAGATCGAGTCCTGCATCGGGCTCCCAGCTCCAGGGGGAGTCTGCTTCTCTCTCTCACCTTCTCCTCACTCATACTCTCTCACTGTCTCTCTCTCAAATAAATAAATATTTTTTTAAAAAGCCTCATCTTGAGAGAGAGAGAGTCTAGGGTTCAAGTCCTACTTCTGCCAAGAAGTGTCTCTGCTCTCTGAACCTATCTTCACCTGTAAAATGCAGATTACAAAATTCAACCCAGGCAGGAGAATATAAAAACTTAAGGAGGTAACATGCAAGAAAGCAAGAAGAGAGCCCAACTCACAGAAAGGGCCCAAGAGGCGTGATTCTCTTTTTAGCTTGTTCATGAAACTGGCCTTCGCTCCGTTAGCTCCCAATGTCTGCTGTCTTTCTCCCATCAGGGGACCCTGCTCCCATCCTTGGACCAGAGTGCTTCTTTCCTCCACAGGTGGTTGACCTGTTTCTACAACTCACACGGCAAGTCCTGTAGCAGTGCCTATTTCCAAATTCTGATTGCTGCCTGTCATTCCCAAGGAGGATCTTGAGTCCCTGCACCACAGTACTCCAATTTCAGAACACAGCAGACCATTTGAAAGTGATTATCAAATATAAAGATCAAAGCCACTCAAGGCAAGTCATTAAAGCAAGATAAACCTCAGAATGTTTATTGCATCCATATCCTTGTTGCAATTAACAAGCATTCCCCAAGCTGTGGTCAGTTCTGAACCCTGGATTCTGTGTCTTTATCCCAAGGGTCCTAATGATCTGGGCTTTATTCTCTTGCTTAGTTTAACTGTCAGAAATGTCTAAATCTGCTTCTCTTATAAGAGGAGGCACGGAAAAAAAAAATAGAGTGCTTTGGAGAGTTTATTAAATTCTCAGAATCCTGAATGATTGGTTTCCAAAATAACAGCTCTTGCACAGAAGTCTGACACACAGTTTAAGAAAAATGTAACAGCACCAATGAAAGAGCAATTGAAAAATCGATCATTCTTTCATTCATTTATTGAATAAGTCACTCATGCAATCCCTCCCCTCCTACTCTCTCCCTCCCTGCTTGCCTTCATTTTCCTTTCTTCTCTCCCCTCTGCAAATCATTCATTCAGCTGGCTCCTCTTTTGTTCGCCAGTCCTTACAGAGATTCTATTATAACCATGCCCTAAGCTAGTAACTGGGCACACAAATATGAAAGCGAAACAATTTTCACTTTCAAAGGGTTAGCAGTTTGATGAAGGAAATGAGACAAATAATCAGATGATCACAACATAATATGATAATACAGTAAAGTCTACCATTTGGGGGAGTTCATGACACACAGGCACTGTTGAAGTACTTTTCAAAATGATCTCTTTGAAGCTTTACAAAAACCCTATGTGCCCAGGAGGAGTATCCCCAGTTGATAGGGGAAGAAACCAAGACCCAGTGAGGTGATGCCATTTTTCCAAGGTCCCTCTACCTGGTTACGAGTGTGGGAGGCGGGATATGGCTGCTCACCTGTTAGTTACCACAGACCATATCCCTATCATTAATGTCTTACCTTCTCTTATGATGTGTGTTATCACAGAGGAGGAGCTGAATGGGAGGGAAGAACAGAACAATGACACTTACCCAGCTGAAGGTGGCTAAAACATCGCTGGGCTTTTCTGATGAAGAAAAAACCTTGGTTGGGTATTGGACCAAGTGTAGGAGACGGGGTCAAGGGCAGAGGCTCGGGAAAGCCAGGAAGCCTGAAAGAGCAGGGAATGGGTGAAACCTTGCAAGGTGGCTGGTGCACTTGCAAAGCTGGGAACATGGGAGCAACTCCACAGGTAGGTCTGGAGGGCTCAGCAATGGCCACATCAGACAGGTCTCATATACCAGGTTATAGAGGATGGACAGTGTCCTGAAGGCTCTGAGCAGACCCTTTCTTTCCTTTCTGGAGGAATGTGGAAGATGGACAAAGGGAGAGATGGCAATAAAGACCCTGGTGGTGGCTTGCAGAAGAGCAGATGTGTCTGAGACGATCAAAGAAGGACAGGTACGCGTACCTGCTTGCTGGGTGGGGCCAGAGGAAGAGGAGGTGAAATGATGGGTGTGGATTCTAATTTGGGCCACTGGAGCATTTCTCATTTATCAGGTTCTGATTCAATACATCAAAGCCCCTCATATTGCTGCCTGAAACTCTAGGCCCAGCAGGAGAGTTGGCTCGCTGGGGTTGTGCCCTCTGCTGAGTCATGTGCAAGGTCAGTTCTCAGAAAAGTCACTGGTCTGCAGCATTCTGCGGAATAGGATCAGGACAAGACCCGGAGAGGAGTGGGATGGAGAATCTTGAGAATTCAAATGGAGGAGAAGGTGCTGATTCATACGTAAGTGGGCCAATGGAGAGGTTCTTAGAGCTCTGGATCATTTTTTAAAAAATGAGGAGGAAGTAGCAATTTACATTCCGACAACTAAAAGAGTATGTGAAGATGAGCCCTCTCCCCACCCCCCGCCAAAAAAACACCCCAAACCATTTAAGATGGCCTTCACATAATAAAATAAAGTGTCCTGGAGTGGAGTGGTCCTCCTAAGGAAAGAATAAGATAATGTCAGAAGAGAGGACGCCAGTGATCAATGAATACCTTTTCACTAGGATCTACTCAGCTCCTATTTTTCTCATTTTGCCTTTTTGAAAATGGCTTTCAGAGACTGCAGGGGCAGAAGGCAAAGAGTCAGAACACCTGGTTCCTGGCAAGCACCGCTCTACTCCGTTGGTTAGCATGACTCAGCCTAGAAGTGACTCTGACCCCTGATGAGTCAAGTACCCATCCTCTGTCTCTCAGACCTTGGACTTCTCTATAAAGCATTTATCCAGCTAGCTACTTATCTACCTGCAGGAAATTCTGTGAGTGCAAGATCACACCTTTCTTGTGAAATATTCATTGCTGGAACTCCAGCACCTAGCACCACACCTGCCCATGTGTGTGCACACGTGCACGTGCACACACACACACACACACACTATGGAAGGAATAGTCACTTCCCTAAGATCTTTTCTGGGAGTTCTATAACCTTTGCTTTGATAGCCCCGTATTCTCAGAGTTAACTTATTTTCAGAAAGCCAAGAAGCATGAAGAACACCATGATAAGCAAGGAGAAATAAGAAAACACGATGGTGTGTTCAAAAGTATCAGAACAGTAACATGACCATCCCACGTCAAACGACTGTTTTCACGACATAAAGTGTGCCGTTCCCGAGCCCACAAGTGAGCTCTTCTCACCCCCTCCCTTTCTTCTTAGAGGATCAAAACCACAATTGATAAATAATAGAACTGACCACATTCAGCAGAACACACACAGCTCACCAGCAGCCCTGTGGTTTCTCATCCACTTGAAGCACAACTAAATAGAGCCAAGTCACCCCTTTTCATAAGTTGTCGCAGCTACCACGTCCTATGTACAGGCGACACTTCAGCAGACTGTGTAGTTTGGCTCTAATTCTGAGCCACGTAAGCCATAGAACTTATGTGACGACTGACTGACTAATATTGTATTTGGGAAGGACAGAGCAAGAATTACAACACCATCACTGATGTGTGCCTGTATGGCAACTTCTAGATTTTAGCCTGAACTGTGGCCTCATACAAATTGCTTGACTGTAGGCAAATAGCAGAATTACGTAGAGACACAACTATATAGTCACTACAGTAGGTGGAGATCTCTCCGGAAGATCTGAACAAGTCTAATAACGTCCCCAAATTTGGGTCCGTACCAGGGTTAAAAACAGAGAGCTCTTGAAGGGTCATGTGACAGTTGAAGAGTTTAATTACGGGGAAATAATGCTGAAGAGCAATGTGATAGTCTGTCAGGCTATCGAAAGTAGAATGAAATTCAAATGGATTTTTGGAAAGAGGATGCCACTCTCAGGGTTTAAGGGAAGATAAAATGGCAGACACACAGACTGCCCAAGACAGGATGCCACCATCAAGCGGTCACAGAGTTCTGAGTGTCAGGAGTCAGAATCTTCGTAGTTGTCAGAGAGTAGAATTGTTCCTTTATGGCTATGCTGAACACATCGGACTCAGTTGGTCAGAGGGGCTGGCAAATACTTTGAAAGCAGGAGGATGGTCTCTTATATCCCTGGATGTCCCCAGTGTCAACACACAGCCTTGTTCACACCTTCCCGGTATCAAGCTCCCCCCATCTGTATTCCAGCTACCGTCCCCATGGGCCTGCAAACTGCATCACAACATTTGATCTGAAAATGTATGAACAGTAACAGCTCTTAGAAATATCCTATGCAAATCCTCCCATTTTACGGATGAAGAATTTAAAATAAAAGAAGTGACTTTAACCATGCTGGCTACGAAGTTACTGGAAATAGCTAGTCACTTCCTTCCTCGTGTTTTGCCAAGCCACAGGGCAAACTGTTTTTCTACCACGAATCCTCCTGGGAAAGAGCTGTGTCCCTCTCATGTTTCTCTACAACCCTCTGTAAGAGCCTGAGATTGTCCATGCTTTTGTGGAGCTCTGGTCACCCACCGTCGCCCTCTGTGGTCACACAAATAGTTTGGGAGTCAGGATTCAAGCTCAAGGCTGGAGGCTGTGCTTTTTGTCTGAACTCGAAAAAGGCTGGCATCACAAACGTCGGACACCTGAAATGGAGACCCTAATCTCCTCACCCTCCCCCCTATACCAACAGATCACCCAATAACTGAGAACATGGAAAAGAGAAAGAAAGAAAGGCAGAGAGAGGGGAAGGCAAGAAGTCACAGCTCCGAAAACAAAACAAAACAAAACAAAACAAAGAAACCAGGGAGATGGGAGCCTGTTGGACTTAGGCAAACAAACCTATGAGCAAAACACACTGTCATTCACACATGAATTTTGTGCTTCCAGAAAGTGAGAGTGGGGGTGTGGAAGTCCCCTCACAGGAGATGGAGAATTGGGCAGCCGTGAGTCTGCAGGTACAAGCTGAGCCACAAACAATTTAGGGGAATGTGTTTCCCTAAAGCAAAACATCCTGGTGTCTGCCCATTCCACCCTCCCTCAAGCCCCCACTGCTTTGTTTCCCACCCTGGACAGGCGTCTGGCCGAGCTGAGGCTGTCATGAGTGGTCAGTGTCACCAGTGGATGGTGAAAGAAACAGGAGAGTGCTGATGAGGCCAGACTGGGGTGGAAAAACCCCAACTGCCTCCCTCTGGGGCTGAGAGGGCACCAAGCGCTCCCATCCATCTGTCCGTCCATCCGGAGAGCTGGAAATGGAAATGCACCTCCAGGAAAAAGGGTGAGGCAGGGAGCACCTGCAAATTTTACCTGCAAACTCTGAGACAGAGATCCTGCTGTGGTCAGAGTCACAGGCATGAGCAGGAGTCTTGTGCTGTCTCTTACATGGCTCGGTGGGGTTCTGAGCTCCCCTGGGGTGCCCACCTGGCTTCTAGCTCCTTCCCTAGGATGTGTGAGAGCTACACAGCCAGCCTCATCCTGGGATCCCAGACACGCCTTGGCTTTATGCTGGGGATGCCTAAACTCACAGCAGCGTGCTCCTTGGGACAATGAGTATGGTATCATTTAGCATGCGCGGGACTTTTGGAGTAAGGACAATCTTTTTAAAATGGAACCTGCAGGAGCCAAAATGAAAGGGCCTTTGGTAGAAGAGCAGGATTAGCTTTTCTCCAACCCCACACTGTAGCCCCAAGGGTCCAGGGAAGGGGCTCAGGATCCAGAGGGGGATGGGAATTAGGGAAAATGTGTGTAAGAGGTCAGAAGATTTCCCAGCGATGGAAAATCCCCAACCGCCACTGTTATTTTGAGTGCTCACTCAATGGCGGGTGCTGGGGTAAAGGGCTGACCCCTGCATATTTCACTGAATCCTCTGAGCCCCTCAATGCAGTAGCCTGTAGTATCTTCATCCCCAATTTTATGGAAGAAGCACCTGAGCCTTTGATAAAGTCATGGAAATGTTTAAATGGTTTGATTTTGAGGCACCTGGGTGGCTCAGTGGGTTAAAGCCTCTGCTTTCAGCTCAGGTCATGATCCCAGGGTCTTGGGTTCGAGCCCCATATTGGGCTCTCTGCTTGGCAGGGAGCCTGCTTCTCCCTTTCTCTTCTGCCTGCCTCTCTGCCTACTTGTGATCTCTGTCTGTCAAATAAATAAATAAAACCTTAAAAAATAAATAAATAAATGGTTTGATTTCAAGTACGCTTGGTCTCCAAAACTCATTCTTATGTTTTTTTGCGAGACTATCGTGATCCTCCACAGCTTCTCACGGGTCCCTGTTTTGAGCTCCTGAACATCGCATGGAGAACCCACGAACAGCATTCTTTGCTCCATTCCCCCTCTATCTTGCTCTCAAAGACCAAAGTCACCTGTGCAGAGTCACAGATGGGACCTCTGAGTAGAGGTGGACTTTGTTGAGATGAAAAGCATGAAGGTAATCCAGACGGAAGCAGAGAAAATGGAACCCCGCCACGCGTGGCCTGGAGAGAGGTATTTCTGCGTCCACACGCAAGTGGGCGCATGGGCTGGAGACGGTCAAAAAATCTAGGACCATCAATCGAATTGGCTCATCACCCCTGGTGACCAATGCCAACACCTCCTGGGATTGTTCCAGGAGGAAATATGTCCTCGAACACAGTTCGGCATTTGGGTCATTTCAAAAATAAACTAGTGTGCAAGCTCAATGGGTTGGATATGTTATACGGTCTTTATTTAAAAATACCAATTCTGTGGCCAGTCCTAAAAAAACAAAAAAGTCAGTATTTTAAGAATGAAAGTAATCTGTGTAAATGCCCTCAGTGTGTGTCCTGCTGTTCCATCCAGGCCTTTTTTTTTTTTTTTTTAAATGAGTCTGCAGAAAGTCAGTCTCCAGAAAACAATGCTGATTGAGAGGGGTTCCTGTGTGTACCCGAGAAGGGAAGGGACTCTGCACCTACTATGTGCCACACACTATGACCAGCGGCTTGACACAGATGACTTCGGCTAAACTGCACGATGCACGGTCAGAGAGCTGTCCTTGCCCAATTTTTACAGAAGAGAAACCAGCAGCTCTTATTGAGAAATGAGCCAAGGTCAGACAGCTAACGAAGAGTGGAACCAGGATATGGACCCTGGTCAGTCTCCAACACATATCACTTTTCCACTATACCAGGCCTGACTCCGGTTATTGCTTTAATGAATATTAGTCACATTAAATAAACTCTGATATTCTGATTATAAAATTCCAAGCAATTTCTCTTACACGATTACTGGAAAAGAATGAACAAAGTTACTGAACAAATAACAAAGCCCTCTTTCATCTGCGTGCTGGTTAACTCTTCCCAGAACTCTTGCTGGGATAGTATTTTATGTGACCCTCAAGGCAATCATGTGACTCAGTCGGTCAGATACTATTATGATTCCCTTTCCATAGATGTGGAAATGGGGGTTCCAGGAGATTACAAGACTGGCCCATGACTGCACAGCTAAGATGTCGCTGAGCTGGGGCTCGCACCGATTCCTCCTGAATCCTCCCTCCATTCTGTGTTAGTCTGATTCTCAGAGCTCCACAGCCAGAAAAAAAAACAAACCTTGGCATTCAACCCCGCTTAGGCCCAGTAGACTTACCCCTTTTCTGGAACCCTCCCCTCACCTTCCCACCTCAATCTCTCTGTTCTTTTCTGTCATTACAGAAACTGAATTCTGGTGGTCTGTTTGTATACCTCCTCTCCCAGAAAACCTTTTCTGACTTCCTCACACCACAGGGATCCTGCCTTTTTCTCAGAGCTCACGTAAGCCTGATTGTCTGTGTGGTTCACTGGGAAATCAATCATCTGCCTTCTCACCACCTCTTGAATGACTGTAACAAAATGTTATTAAACCACAGAATATAAGCACCTTTAGGACACAGATCACATGTCGGATCTCCAGGGCATTTACCACAGTCTCCTGGGCACGAAAGTGTCTTAGCAAAATACGGACAACAGGGAAGAACATGACCATCCTAGACAGAACGTTTCCAGGTTGCAAATTCCAAGCTTCTAAGAGACCACGGTGATGGAGGAGGGTAAAAAGGCCTTGGAATTAGGAGATGAGATCCTGGGTCTTGCCCTTGGCTTGGCCTCACTCTCGCTGGGAGGCCTGGGTCAGTGCTGGCCCCTCTTGGGAGCAAGAGAAGGCCAGCCACTGCCACTGCTCCTTTCAGCTCAGAAAGTCCCTAACTCCACGCAACTTTTCCTGGTTTGGGGAGAACACGGGAGAAGGAAGTGTATGCTTCATGAAGTCATCCCAAAAAAGAAGAGACCCCAACATGTAAAGGCAAAACCATTTAATGGTCTCTGACAAGGGGCGGGGGAGGCCACTGAGGAGAGCTGTAGTGCCAGCAGAGGGGTCGAGAAGCCTGCCTAAGGCTCACTGCAGGCCTTTCCAAAGACTTCCAGCAATGTCAGCTTGGGGCCAAAAAAAATAGCATGGCCCCTGGGGAATGCCCTTGTTCCATTAAAAATAATAATAAAGGGAAGACAAAGAAAATGTTTTCCTATGAACCAACAGTGTACAACAGTGTACAAGTGTACAACAGTGTACAAGTCTTTTTCTATCTTCCAATTGCTTATAAGTACATATTCACAGATAAAGGTCAAGTTCACCCAACCGTGCCATAGCTTGCAGTTTGGAGGATCCAAACAGAAGCTTGGTAGGTTTGTTGCAATCTACTCTCCCAATGGGGTGCATGCAGCCCAAAGTGTCAAATGGCCCCTGAGTTCCTGATGCCAGGGGTTTCCCTTAATATCCAGGTTTTCCCTTTTATCTATAAAAAAGCATGTGAAGTGCATTCTAACTTGTTAATAGACATCTCTAATGGCTGCAGATGAAATTCTGCCTACCTGGCTCATCTCCACCACTTGTAAAGAACAGCCAAGTTCATTGGAATTTTTTTTTTCCTAAATGGCCAGTCTGATAGAAAGACGTTTACTGCTCACACAGACGGCTCCTCCTGGATGACACTGGGGAGCCTTCTTTCACACCCGTGATCACAATAGCATGCTTTCTTGTCTGTCTTTTCCACTAGATGGTGAGCTCCAAAAGGCAGGGGCTGGGCCGACACAGAGGGAGTATTCAACAAACATTTACTGGGAGAGGAAAAGAAGAAAAAAAGGGATGGAAATAAAGGAAGGGAAAGTGAAGGTGGGGAGGGGAGGGGGAAGAGAAAGGAGGAAAGGGCAGAAGGAAATGAAGAAAGGGAGAAAAGGAGGAAGGAAGGATTTAGCTTGATATTAGTTTTCCAGGAGATAAAGCGGACCCTCCCCTGCTTATGTCTGGGTCCCAGCCATACTGAAGACTCATTCTCCAAGCGCTTCCGCCCCTCCTGTCCCCTTGCTTCTCTCATACCCTCTGCATGGGCTGTCTTTCTCCATGTTCTGCACATGCTGTTTGTCCATCCACATCCACCATCCATCCCTCTCTACCCTGCTCTGTGCCCTTAGGAGGCTGGCCTGGGGTGCATCTGTGGGTTCCTTTGTCCTGTGGCTTCTAGCAGAAGACAGGAAAGCAGAAGGGAATGACAATATAGTATTTACTCTCTGGGCTCCCTTCTGGCCTGGGGGCTACGGGAGGTTGGCCACCCTCTTTATGAATAGTCACCGATGCTGCCCAGGGGTCCTCTGCACACAGTCACTCCCGCAGGTTCCTGAACCACTCTCTCTTCTTGCCCCTCCAGACCAAGGATACAAATGGCTCTCCACTGTTGCTGAGACTCTGGCCTTGGTAATTGTCAAGGTCTGCCTACTCTGTTGTAGATAGCTTCTCCTTCCAATGTATCCCTCCTTCAACTCTCCTTAACTGTTCTGTTTGAATGTATCACCTGTCTATGCAGCCTGCATCTCCATCTCTGAAAGTGTTGCCCATCTCCAGCTGCCCTCAAAACATGCCTCCGCCAGCCAACGCACCTCGTCCTCCTTGTCCAAGCAGATCTATGCCTCCCAGAGCTCTGTCCCACTGCATGTCATGGATCAGAGTTTCTTTTGGGTGAGTATGGTTCCCCCACCAAAGTGAAAGCTCCTTAATGGTGAGGAGTGCCTCCCACTCCTTGCAGCATCCCCAGTGAAGAGCAGAGGGCCAGGCAGGGATGCACAGACCCAAGAAATGTCTGTTCCAAAATGTTACTGTGTAGTTCCATTAACATGACTGGAGGAAGACAGCAGCAAAAAGTCAGGCTGTGCTAGGCTCAACCCCAAGCCTATCAAGGCTACTCTCTACAGCACTGCCATGATCCTCACTGTGCATGCCTCAGGTGATAGGGTGCTCACTCACCTGCAGAGAGGTGCTCCCCTAGGAGCATCACTCTGAGGGGGGATGACATCATCTGTTACTCAGCTCTGAGCTGCCACCTATAATGACAACACTCTCTTTCCGATCAGGGCTTAGAAACCATATAGAGGGGGCGCCTGGGTGGCTCAGTAGGTTGGGGCCTCTGCCTTTGGCTCGGGTCGTGGTCCCAGGGTCCTGGGATCGAGCCCCGCATGGGGCTCTCTGCTCGGCAGGGAGCCTGCTTCCTCCTCTATCTCTCTGCTTGCCTCTCTGCCTACTCGTGATCTCTGTCTGTTGAGTAAATAGATAAAATCTTAAAAAAAAAAAAAAAAAGAAACCATATAGAGGAATTCTGCTCCCTTTCCTACAGGATAGGCCTTTGGAGACTTGAAGTGCGTGTATCGTTGCCCTATAGTCTTGGCCCCAGGAGAATCTGCTCATCATGCGAAACATCTTCACATGGTTATGATATAAGCTCCTGCCCCTCACTGTCCAGTCCCTTGTGTGTGTGTGTGTGTGTGTGTGCGCGCGCGCTTCCTGCCCTGGTTGCTGCTATTCTAGACCCTTAAGAAGGAAAATCAGCTGTCAAGATAGCTCTGGTGGTTCTACAGGGGTTCACGGAAGCCCAAGGCCATCATCAGCTTTTCTTCCAAACTCACATCATCAGCTTTTCTTCCAAACTCCATAATCCCAAGCTCTCGGGGGTGACTGGGAAGAGTGAGGACAGAACGTGAAGGGGCAGGGACATGTGGCTGTCCAGTATGTCGGAGCAGTGCCGGACAGCTGTGTCACTGCAGATGACCAGGAGTCAGAAATCCAGAGCAACCTTATTTCTAGCATGACCGCTAATGGACAGTGTGAGCTCTGGTCTCCGTTTCCCTCTAGAGAGGAGAAGGGGCTTGGACCAATGATCTCTTAGGATGTTCCTAGGTCCAACATTTGACCTAGGATTAGGTACTCTCCTGGAGTCCAAACCTGTTAAAAGATGCACTTCTTTGACAGAACTCACCGATCTGCCCAGCTCCATTACTAGGGAATCTTATTATACTCAAGGGAATCGCTATGTAAATTGTCAGAACAGCGAATTTTAATCAGTGCCGCTCAAGGGGGGCAGGGCAAGGACTGCTTGCCAATCTATGGCGCGGTCCATACAGGAATGGAGAAGCTTTTCAAGAACTCTGACGCTGACACTCCAGTGGTATTTCATTTTATATGGATTCATTTTTTGCTGTGTTTTTCAAAGGTATTGGTTTGCAATATACAGGGGAAAAAAAAACAACAACCAAAACTGGTGTCTTACCATAGACTGAGAAGTATTCAATAGTTTTATTATCTTTATCCATTAAGAGAGAAAAAGAGAGGGGAGGGGAGAGAAAGAGGGAGGGAGGGAGAGAGGACCCTGATGAGAATGAAGTTCAGCTCTTTATTAAAAATCACCTAGATAATGTCAATCAAATTTTCACTGCTTCTACTAAAGGTGCCTGCCTCCCTCCCTCCTTTCTCTCTGTCTTCCTCCCTCCCTCCTTCCTTCCCTCCCTTTTCTTAAAGTCACAAAGCAAATATTTCTCTGCAAAAGTCCCCAGGTTCATCTCTGCACACAAGAAAGCCGAAACAGCCCGGACACCGTCACCCTTGGCCCCGTCAGGAGATGACACGTTGCCTGATGGGGCTCACCCGGGGCTCACGACCTTCCCAGCCAGCAAACAAGTGCCCCGGTGTGAATGGTCACAGAGCTGGCACACAGCTGCTCCCGGACATTCTAGGCAGGCAGTCCCGTGACTTAGAAAAGAAGAGGCCGTTGGAGGCTGCCAACTCTGTCTGCTGATGGTGAGGTATCTGGGATGGGGCCCCGCTGCCCCTCCATACCAGGACAGTGCCGGCTGCCCTGGTTCCTGACCCAATCAACTCAGCAGTTTTCTCCCAAGGCCTTGTGAAGCCACCCTGCCTACCAACCCTGCCCTTCTACTCTGCCTCTTACCGCTTCTCAGACTTGAAAATCCTTCCCTTCAGTGGGAGTTTTAGAGTCAACAGACCAGGATTGAGTTCAAGTTCTCCATTTATTAGTTGAGTGACCTTGGCTAAATCCCTCCGTTAGTCTGGATCCTGAATTTCTTGCGGCACAATAGGGCTAAGGGTACCCACCCTCCTGGTGCTAAAGAAGCAATTGTTGCAGGAATGGATGAATGAATGAATGAATGAACAAATGAATGAAAGCAGGAAGGAAGGAACAAATGAACATGGAAATGGGTGTATGACTTGCAGCTATCCATGGCACTTTGCCCTCCTCTGTGCCCACTCTGCCTGAGCATGCGGGTAAGTCCTGGGAGTCCAGCTCTGTAGAACACAGGCTGCCTTAATCTTAGAAACTTGCATTTGTGACTTAGCTGAATGACAGTCCTGACCCATGACCTTGGCCGAGTCATTGCCTCCACTCAGCTCCTCTAGCTCCCTGTCAGTCAAATGCAAATACTAACCCCTGTCTCGCCTTCCTTACCAAATTCTGTCAAAGCCCACATGAGAGCAGAGATGAAAGTGCATTGTGACCTGGAAGGAACCAGCCACACAGCAAGGCTTCTTCCCACTTGGGCCGCTCGCGTCTCTGAACAAGGTGGGAGTCTGGGGCCCGCCTGGTGCCAGCAGGCTGAGCTGACGTGCTTTATGGCTTGCTGCCAGGCACGACACTCTCCTGCCAACATCGCCATTCCTTTGCACATAGGTATTTTGTCTGTGCATGGGAGGCCCTTGCTTTTTTGAGAGAGACATAAAGAGAAGAGTCAGCAGAAAACCTGCAGAGGTCGGCAAATGAGCTTGAGCTATCAGCAAGTCCAGGGTCCTGTGCGCTGAACAGAATGGAAAAGTCCAGCATGGATCTGGGAGATCAGGAAAGTGGACTGTCTCTCTGGCTTGGAACTTGGTCCTCTGAGTCCCATATTGAATATAGATCACCCCGGGTTCACCTCTGGGCTTTTCCTTGGGGGTGTTGTTTAGAGTTGATAGTGCAAGCAGAGGCTAAGGGAAACCTTGGACAGAAGCGTCCCCTTTCTGCCCTCTTCTCCGCAGTGGAGGACATGTCCCTCTGCCCTGAGTGTCCTCCTCTCTCCCCCAACCCACTCTTGGATGTCCAAACTAGATCTGAGCTTTACTGGAGATATCTGAGCTGCAAGTCAGTTTTTTTTTTTTCTCTTTGATCTCCCTTGGCACTCCCTAAACACAGCACACAGCACCTTCCTGACACAAGTAAGGACAAATATGCTTACTGAGACCTAATGGCCCGCCAGCCACGAGCAGGGAGACCATGCGTTACACCCACCCCTCTCCATCCCCAGAGCAGCTTCACAAAGCAGGTGTTGTTACCACTCCCACTTTACAGAGGAAGGCACGGCTTCTAAGAGGTCACAGAGTGATGAAACAGTATGGCTGAGACCCGAACCCAGGCTGTGCGACCCAGCTGATTCGGAATTTACCAGCACAGTGCAACAGAATGAACATTCGTCCGGGAAGCGTGTTCCATATTGCTCTGTCCAGCACGGTAGCCACTAGAGCCCACAAGGCTGCTGAGTACATGAAATGTAGTTCATGGGACTCAGGCCAGATTTTAAATTTATTTAATCTCAACTAATTTAAATAGTCACAGTGGACTAGGGAACATGCTGTACCCCACTCTACCACGTGCATTATGACAGCTACCCATACGCGGCTCACATTACCCAGTTTCAACTCTGAGCCCTTTAAGAAGACGGGGTCGTCCTCTCTCTTAGCCCACAGTGGGGGCTCAGCGAATACTGTTGCTGTGGGCTATCCTCGCATATCGTCCCCATGAGAAATGTGTAAGAGTTTGGCCTCGGTCACCAAGCTACTGTGCAAACCAGAAAATCTGCAAAGTTCTGGAAGCCCCAGGGGGTCTCAGGCACCTCGCCTATGCAATGTTGGGGGAACCGAGTCAGCTCACAGCTGGGCATTGCCTGCCTAGCAGGTCTTACCTGTGTGGAGAGTCGGGGTCAAAGCAAGTCTTGGTGACATCCGTGATTTCGGGGTCGCAGCACTCTCCGCCATCAAAGTTGAACCGTTCATAATTACAGTCCATGTCGCACACCCCATTGTGCTGCTTCTTCACAAAGGCAGGGTGGCGCAGGTGGCGGCAGTCCCCACCGTCGTGGCCGGTCAGCGTGTGGTTGCACTCGAGGTCGCAGCTCTCGTCTCCGATCTTGCTGATGTCGCAGTTGGCCAGGACGAGGCGGTGGCGCAGGGAGGAGTTGCTCACCTCGAGCACCTCCAGATCCCAGGAGATGTTGTAGTGTCTGAAGGCCTCGGCCAGCTGCTGGTGCTGGAAGTCGATCTGCTGGCGGCTCACCGTGGGGTTCTCATGGTTGTCGTCATGGAGGTTGACCACGCGGTAGCGCACCACCTTGGGCCGGCGGAACCTCGGGAGCTGGTTGTAGCTGGCAATGACCTCCGTGTTGTCACACAACGTTTGCCCACACAAGGGAGGCTCCAGACTTGTGTCCAGCAGGAAGCCGTGGGCACCGCTGAGTTCCACTTGGGGGATGTTGCCGTCCTTCATGGGGGACCAGGTGTGCTTCACGTTGTCCCAGTTCTCCTGGAGGAGGAGCTGAGGTAGAGGAGCATGGAGGCCATGGGTTTCCATGTCCAGCAGTACCTCTCGCTGAGTCCGGGCCACCTTCCACAGACTGAAGTGCTCGATGTAGCCCCGGTAGTTGTGATTCAGAGTGCTACCCCCCAACATGAGCACTTTACATTTCTGGGTCAACGGGCTGAAGATGCCGCCCACCTGCTCCCCCGAAGTGGCCACCTGGGCACCGTTCACATAGAGTTTCATTAGCCGCCCGTCATAGGTGGCGGCCAGGTGCACCCACTGGCCTGGGAGGTAGCTGCGGTGGGCATTGATGGTGGTCACTTGCCGGGCTCGGTCTGTCTTCAAGGAGAAAAAGTAGCGTGGGTCTCTGTTGCCTTGGTCACTGACGGTGTGAATTCCCACGACCCATCCTCGGTCACGTGAGGTATAAGAACATTTGTCATATAGCCCTATGTGGCCCGGAGAGAGAAAGAGGCGTCAATAAGGGATGGAAGAGGGCACTAAGTTACTTCTCTCTGTTAAAACTAGTATGAGGACGTCCTAGACCAGCAGTTCTCAAACTGTGCCCTGCAGGGTCCTCCAGTTCTTAATGAAGCCTCTGGGACCAGACTTAGGACAAGGTAGGGGCTAGAGGAACAGGGGGAGCTGGCTTTGGAGGGGGGAAGTTCTCCCCACTATGTTAGCCCAAGTGGTTTCACTTTTATTGGTTCTGAACACGGAACATACAAGAAAGATTTCGGTTTGTAGAATGGGTACTTGGGCTAAAGAAAATGCCAACAATAATAACAATGGAAATCTGAACACCTTTGATTTTGCAAGACTGTTGGATGGTGAAGGGGATATTTTAATAAAGAGGATATTTTAGGGGTACCTGGGTGCCTCAGGGGGTTAAGCTGCTACCTTCAGCTCAGGTGACGATCTCAGGGTCCTGGAATGGAGCCCCGCATTAGGCTCTCTGATCAGCAGGGAGTCTGCTTCCCCTCTCTCTCTGCCTGCCTCTCTGCCTACTTGTGATCTCTCTCTCTCTATGAAATAAATAGATTTTAAAAAATGTTTTTTTAAAAAAAAGGTATTTTAGGGGCGCTTGGGTGGCTCAGTTGGTTAAGCATCTGACTTGTGATTTCAGCTCAGATCATGATCTCATGGGTGGTAAGACTGAGCCCCATGTCAGGCTTTGTGCTCAGCAGGGAGTCTGCTTGGGATCCTGTCTCAGCCCTTCTCCCAACTCATGCACATGATCGCTCTCTCTTAAATACATAAATAAATCTCAAAAAAAAAAATTAAAAAACAACCAAGAGGGCATTTTAAGGAGGCAAGAGGGGAATCGGGTGGGGGGTTAATAATGAATAGAAGATGCTCATTGAGAAGGACCACCCCTATCACGGTCGCCAAAACCTTGGGCGCACATCACCACTGGCCGTCATCAAATGGCCTGTGGTGATGAACTGTTAGCAAAGTTGGCCCAGAGAAGCGAGAGTCAAGGGCCACAAAGCTAATGCTTCTACCTTCTAACAGGAGTCCGTCCTGGCTAACCCTGAAATCCAGCCCCAGAGAAAGGCAGACATGCTTACTGTCTGAGCTGGAAAGGTGTTTAAAGATCACCACTTCCAAATTCTTCCCTTGACAGGTGAGGAAGCTCAGACCCAGAAAATGAAAGGCATTTGTCAGGTTACACAGAGTCATTGACAAGTTTCTGAGACCCAACTCAGCTTGCTTTCCTCCCACACTAATGTTAGTATTTGCAAAAGAATGAAATGAAAAGCATCCTCTTAACATAAGAGATGCTGGGGACTCCTTCATTACTTAAAATCTTCCAAGCCTCTGTATTGTACTAAGGTCTGTGTGTGAATTCATTTAATTCACATAACACCCTTATGGCGATGATGTTAACAGATTCGAGATTCTCAAGAAAGCAAAGAGGAGGATAGGTTAAAGGTCAACTGGCTGGTCAGTAGCTCCTCCATCCATCAGACCCTGGCATTTACCACCCTGTGCACTCTGTGGATGCTTCCTTCTCCCCCACCAAAGCCACCAGGAATCTAGAACACTCCAGCTGCTGGGGGGGGGGGGAGGTGGTGCACAAGTTGGGTGTTCAGGAAGGTCCCACGGCTGATGTCTCTAGGCTTAGTCTTGGAACTCCAGGAAGTCACTTAGCAGATTCTCTCTGGATCGAATTATCTTTATAATCACCAACCCCCATTCCTCAGCTTTTCTGGAATGCACCCAGTGTCCTTGGCATAGACAGGCTGTTGGATGGGGAAGAGGACTTTCTAATTAACAGTGTATTTTAAGTGTGGGATGATGTACGAGGCCAGGTGGGAGGAGAAAGAGAGGGAGATGAGAATGAATACAAGATGTTCATTTAGGAGGACAGTCCCTACTCTGAGCTGAAGACCTGTTGCGGTCACCATAACTTTGAGCATGCATCTGCCATTAGCACTCATCAACGAGCATGGAGAGCTTCCAGCAAAATCAATGGAGGCAGCCCACAGGGTCTCTGCTCCTTTGTACAGGGGCCTCAGAACTTGTGTAAATCTCTGTTAGCATCTGATGCAGAGGGCAGTTTGGCCTGGCATCTGAGTCTGCCTATACCTTTCCTCCCACTCCCTGCCCAACAGTCCCTCAGGCAATGGCTGGAGTTGCCTCACAAAATCAACCTGCTCTCTCTGTCTGGGCAACCTTGGTGAAGCACTAAGTACCTCTTTGGGGTCCTGGTTCTCTATTTGGTGAAGGAGGGGACTGAATGAGGTCCCCCTCACATGCCTGGTCGAAGTCTGCTTTTCTGTGTTTCCAGGTTCCTCCACAGCTAAAACAGAAACCACCTCTTCCAAGAAGCTCTCTGTGATAGCCCTGTAAAGAATACTCATCTCTCCTCCCAACTCATTTTACTTTAATGCAACTAGACATTTGCTCTCTGGTTTTAGATTCCCCCTATATGGAAGGGTTCTTGAAAGGGAGGACTCTGGCTGGACCATCTGTACCCTGCCTAGGACCTTGTTCCATGCCTTGTCTACAGCAGGCACTCAGCAAGTGTCTCACAAAGGAGTACAGAAAGGATTCCAAATAGAGCCAGAGAAGGAAAAAGGACAAACAGAATCAAAGGCCCTAACTTAGGTCTTTATAAGAGTTAGAAGAGAGGGTGTGTTCTCGGTACCAAAGAAAGAGCAGGATCTTTGGACTAGGAGTCATTCTGATGAAAGAGTTACTAGCTGAACATCGGGTCAACCTCCCTTCACTTCTACAGATCTTCCTCCTCTTGTCTAGATCTCTCTTCAAGCACACTGTCATACTCAAGAGACACAGTGGATATGCCATCCTTGGCATATGGTAGCCGTCCAAGTGGGAGCTCATTTTTAAGACGCTGGTGAGTCTGGGAGTGAAGTCAATGATGCCAAGTAGGAAATGACAAGGAACAAAATACAGAAAGGCCAAAGAGAGAAGGCACCCTGAAGGCATCTTGACTAATGTAGCAAGAGTTGGTAGGATCAAGGCTCAAAAAAGCATGCATCCTCCCCAGAGCCACTGGTAAAGCCTCCTTAGAAATCACGAATCCCATCTGCTTAGCTGCTGTCAGGACGCTGCGTGTGAAAAGCTACCTCCCCATGGGCCCTTCCAAAGTGGAACCTCTGACTCCAGATTTGGAATAAGCTACCCCAGCTCTATGCGTTGCTATTTGCTATAAGGATCAGTGAGAGCAAAGTTCCTGGAGCTGCCAAACTTGGGCTCCCCCTCCCACCTCTGAGCTCCCTTTCTCTTGCTCCTCTGGTGAACCCTCCCCCTTAAAGAGGAAATTCTTCTAATGAGAAAATTAACATCTGAAACAAGATCCCCTTTTCCTCTTTCTCTCTTTTACTCTCTCCCTGCAGGTTTTTTATTTTGCCAGGGGCTCTCCCATCCCTGGTTTTCCTGTTGCCTTTAGAAGGCAGCTAGCTGGGTGAGCAAGGTAAAATGATTACACATCTGTAGGGTGCCCTCAGTTCAGAACCTTCCTGGGGCTTGGGACCTGGGCTCAAGCTCCCTCTATTTGCAGTTGAGAGAGAAGAGAGACACAATGAGAAAGGCTAGACTCTGCCACCCAGAGCCAAGGACCAAGAGCTGGCTTAGCCCCGGGAGGCAGAGGGGAAGGGCAAAGAGAGGCTTTTCAGTGGAACCAAGAGGAAATGCGTTAAGGGAAATGAGAACCTTGAAGCAGTGGCTTCAGAAGTTCAGAAGGAAATATTTATCTGGAGTGTAAGTAGCAAAGGGAAATCACTGAACTTCAGCAGGGGTGGGATGGGGGCGGAGATAATGGTGATGGGGACTTATTTCTGTGTGGAAACAACCTAACTGACAGAGGTCACAATCAGGGGGCTGTGCCACCAGCCCAGAATCAGGGATCTAGAACCAAAGATCTGGATGACCTTGCCTGGGATAAGTCACACCACCTCTTCTTGCTGCCAGGCCACCTTTCTTTTCTTGGAAAAAGGAGAGGCTGGGATTAAATGATTCTCCCACCCCTACAATTGAAGAGCTCTTTTGTTCAGTGATAGAATGGTTCCTTGTAAGCAGAAGAAGCTCAGCACAGGTGTCGATTCGAATGTTGGATGCCCTGTGTCATTCCTAATGCTTGCATGTTCAGGTTCCCTCTGCTCTGTGTATCTCCACAGAGGACACAGAACAGTGTTCCCTGGAGGACATGTGAGAACCCCCAGGCCCAGCCTGTCCCTCCCCATAGTTGTCCAGGAAGACAGAGATGTAGTGAAGGAAAGAGAGAGAGGCCGTCTGCAGTCTGCACCATCTGTTTGGTGCTGGAAGTTGATCCCAAGGGACACATCCCCATGTGACAGGATGACAGCTACAGGACAATCTTGTACACAATCTACATCTAATTAGCATAAGCCCGCCTCAAGGCCATGAGCACGTGGAAACAGACGCCGAAAGTGTGCAGAGCCCGTGAGGTGTGCTGGGCATGCATAGATGGACAGGTTCTGGCCCCAGACCTGGAAAGGGCTTGCTCTGGGCCTCGTGGTAATCACTGGTCCCTCGAACCCTGGTCCTCCGGCCCTTCTAACGGGCCCTCATCCTCCCACAGCTAGGCTTGTTTTGAAAAGGGCTTCAGATGCCCCCCAGAAGCTTGCTGCCTGCTTTTTACGCTCTCTCTTTCTTCTCATCTACCCACTGAACCTCACCCTGGAGACGCAGAGCATACGTAAAAGAGGCTAGCGCAAAGGCAGAAGGCTTGTACAGAGTGTCCGGAAACCCTGGCCAGGGCTGTTACCAGGAGTCCACTGGGCTCTGGGCTCACCCTCTTGGGATCACTTTCATGGCATTATCCCAAGCGTAGCTCCATGCGACCACTCTATTACACTCCAGGAACAGACCAATCTTCTGTCCAACCGTCACATCCCTTCCCCTCTGAGAACTCTCCCCTTCTGTAATTATTCATCCAATGTCTGTGTTTCCCATCTGTGTGTCTGTCTGGTTCATTTCAAAGTGCCCAGCATGCAGGGCAGACCCTGGTACCTTGCAGGTGCTCTGGAGACTTTGTCATGGCAAATTAAAAATCAAGGAAGGAAAAGAAGGGGGGACATTTCCCTAGTGGTGTGTTCTTTACAAGACCATAGTACCTTTTACTTATAACTCGCTAAGTCCTGTGTGTTCTACAGTAATTCTCCCACTTAACCTTCACAACGGAACTCTCAGCTTTGCCCATTCTTCAGAGGAAGCTGAGGCTCAGGGAGGAATGAGGTTTACCCAAGGCAACAAAGCTTGGAATCCCGGTGTGTAGGATTCCCCCACCTAGGTGCCTCATCACCTCAGAGCCAAGTGGGCTGTTTGAAGGCACAGCCCCCACCAGAAATATTTCCATAAGTCCCACAGTGCCAACACAAGGACGCTGAATTGAACTGCAAGCCAGGAGGCTGCTTTTCATGTTCTTCTTCTGCCTGGTCTAAAAAACTGACTAAGAATCCATGATTCTTTATTACTAAGGGTTAATCTGTTCCACTTGGCTCATCCAACTTCCCTGGGACCTAAGACGTGCCAGGGACTTGCCTGTCTTTCCAGAGTTCAGAATACCTTTAAGAGCTTGTCCTCTAGCACCTGGACTTCCATGCCCAGCTTTCCTACCTGTTCGTTTCTGACCCAGGTTTGTTCCAACCTCCAGGGTCTATATAGAATTGTTGTCCCCTCCACCCCCAAGACTGCAGTCACATTCTTAGCTGGCTACCAGCTTCCTTTCTGTTTGTTATGGAATCATGTCCCCTCAAAATTTGTATGTTGAAGTCCTAACTCTTAGTACCTTAGGAAGTGACCTTCTTTGGAGGTAGGGTCTATACAGAGGTGATGAAGCTCAAATGATGCCCTTTGGGTGGGCCCTAATCCAGCAGAACCAGTGTCTTTGTTAGAAGAGAGAACTGAGACACAGAGATGCACAGAGGGAGGACCATGTGAAGACACAAGGCAACAATGGCCATCTACAAGCCACGGAGAGAGGACTCAAAATAAATCCACACTGTGGCCACTTGATTCTCAGATGCCAAGCTTCCAAAGCTGTGAGAAAATCAATTTCTGTTGTTTAAGTTGCCTGTTCAATGGCACTCTGTTATGGCAGCCCTTTCAGACTAGACCACCACCACTCCACACATCTTCTAAGTTCTCCCATTGAAATTTCTCTAAAATCACATTGTCCCCTGTCTCATGCCCAGTTCAAAATCCTCCTCTGGTAATGACATACTGCCTCAATTTACTCAGTTCTCAGAGGGAGCAAAGCAAGGTGCATCAGGAGGACACAAAGACTGGTGTTGCGGTCACCACGTGCAGGAAACGTGCCTCATGGGGGAGGGGTGCTTCTTTTTTTTAAAATATATTTTTATTTATTTATTTGAGAGAGAGACAGTGAGAGAGAGTATGAGCGAGGAGAAGGTCAGAGAGAGAAGCAGACTCCTGGTGGAGCTGGGAGCCCGATGCGGGGCTCGATCCCCAGACTCCAGGATCATGACCTGAGCTGAAGGCAGTCCCTTAACCAACTGAGCCACCCAGGTGCCCCAGGAGGGGTGCTTCTGTGTCTCAGCTGGAATGTGCAAATCCTTAGGCCCTGTTGGGTGCTGAGCAGGTGGGTCGCCGCTTCTGTGCCAAGGTGTCTTATGCTCGTGGCCACCTTCTATAACAGGTGCTCCTTACAGCTGAGGAAGCTGAGACTGAGAGAGGTGAGGTCACCTGCCTCAGGTCACACAGCACTAAGTAGCTGGAGGGATTGGAATTATGGACTCCTGATTTCAAGTTCAGTTCCCCCACAGAGGAGT
This sequence comes from Taxidea taxus jeffersonii, assembly GCA_003697995.1. Taxonomy (NCBI): domain Eukaryota; kingdom Metazoa; phylum Chordata; class Mammalia; order Carnivora; family Mustelidae; genus Taxidea; species Taxidea taxus. The sequence goes on from ML103096.1 coordinate 146,395, forward strand.
GGGACCTCAGCTATGTCTCCATGTTGTGCATGTGTTTTGTTTTGTTTTTTGTGCACCCCCCCAACCCTGCCCCGGCCCAGGATGTTCTCAGGGCATGGTTTAAGTCAATACAAACCTAGGTGCGATGACACTTTACTTTCGGCACTGTCAGGGAGGATGATTAGCACAGCAAAACAAGTATATCAAGTGTATATTACTTGGTTTTCTCATTGGGTGAGTGGACATGGGAAGAGATGGATACTCCACCTGGGTCCTTTTGGCTGGTAACAAAGCAGCATTTTCAACTAAATAATGATAATAATAAGGAATGTTTACTGAAAGCCTCTATGTAGCAGTTCCTGTGTCAGGCCAGAGATCCCATTCGGTGCTCATAATGACCCCATGAAGTGGGCTTTCCTGACAGTCCTTTGACAGAGAAGGACCTTGAAGTGTAGAGAAGCTATGTGATCTCCCCACAAGGATCACAGTGAGATGGTAGTGGAATCACAGCCAGACTAACTCTAAAGCCAGAGCTCTCCTCCAGGATGCTTTCCTTTGGTGGGAACAACTCTTAGCACGGGGTCAAGGTTCTCATGGCCCCATCTGCCACTGCTCTGCTGTGGGTTATTGGGAAAGCAGCCCCCCTCTCTGGGCTTCCTCGCACCCTGCCCTATGAAGTAGGAGGGTTACATCAGATGGCCACGGGGAACCCCCTCTTTTAGACTCCCTGTGACCCTGAGATCCTGGGTCCTTCAGAGAGCCCAGCCCTGGCTCCTGTGGAGAGAGGTATGGTCATCGAGGAAGAGGTAGAGGGGAAGGAAGGCAGTCTTAGGACCTCCCAACTTAAGGATATCTACTCGCTGTGGGACACCTGCCAGAGGAAGACAAGCGGAGGCGAGAGGATGGGGGTACAAAAGGGGGAAAATCATGTCAGCAATCTGTTATTCTTTTTTTTCCAGGAGGCTAAAAAAGTTAAAAGCCAAAGGTTGGAGATGGTCCCCTTCTGTTTTGTTTTGTTTTCCCTTCCATGATTTAATGGCTGGTATCAAAGTCACAGAGAAATGCTTTACAGAGCAATCCTATGGAAAGCTTTTATCTGTCCAGAGGACAGTGATTAAAACAGACAGATTTGGGTTAAGTATGCCCATGGTCCCTGCACTTGGTTCGGTCAGGGGGAGGACCCCCAAAATTACCCCGGAGGACTCCGTGGCCCCAGGCATTCAGAGGAGAGCTGGGACATCACCGAGGTGGGGACCTGAGTGAATATTCCTCAGCATCCTCGTGCCTCCGGGCCCACCTCGGATCAAAGGATTGATTTTAGGCTCAGAAGGAAGACATTTGAAATATATCGTATCTGGGTGGAGGCTTATCCCAAATTATACTGAATTCTAGACATCCCATCTCCTAATATAAGAGACAAGAGAACCAAGAGTAACCCTCTGGAGGGATTCACAAGGTCAGGATTCTCTCAGGGGTCCCCCATGTGTCGGCCACACACATGAGCCTGTGGGGCCAGATCTGCCTTTGCAGGGTGGCATGCGACAGTGGGAAGAGTGCCCACCGTAGCAGGTGGGTCTGCTTTCTACCTGCACTCATTTTTCCTTCTAGGAACCATTACCGGAAAGCCCTCTGACTACGTGGATCCACTGGCCTTCTTTACTAGCTGGGTGACCTTGGGGGAGTTCAATTCTCTGAGCCTCAGCTTTCCCACATGTACTGCCGGGATTAAAAAGTCTTATCCTATATCCTGCATAGAACTCATTGGAGAAAGAAAGGAGTTAAATGAATGCATATTTCCTTGTAAACTATTCAGAGATAAGGCAAGGTTGACAAGAGTGTGCTTACAGGTTCCTGAAAACCATAAGCTTTATTAAGACACAGATTTCATGGCGAGTTTGGGATGGCAAACTGTTCTTGGGGGCTCCAGATGTACCTGTGTCTGCCTTGGGTTCTTGACTCTCCGGCCTGCCTCCTTTGCTTCCTACATAAGCAGGCTCTGTGGACATGGAAAGGGGAGTGCTTTCACAGAGCAGTAAACCAACATCAGTGTGGGCTCTACCATTCACTAACTGTGTGCCTTGGGAAAGTCAAGGCACCTCTTCTAGTATTAGTCTTCCCATCTGTTAAGTGGGGTAACAGTGATACTATCTTCTTCTGCCAGTTGTAGGGGGAACTGATGAGATACTGAACATACCAGGACTTGGCCATGAGCACAGGCATCATAACAGGCCTTAAGGACGTATGTTGTGAAGTCTTATCTGTGGGAATCCCAGCTGTGCTGCTTGCTGGCCAATAGCCTTGGGCAAAATCCCTTCACCTACCTGATAGTTTTCTCAACTGTAAACTGATAATAACAGTACTTAACATACAGTGCCATTTTAAGGATTTAGGGAGAGAATGCAAACACTCATTTGCATAGCATGTGACACACAGCAGCTACACTTTTTATTGAATGAATGTCTGTTCCTTTTCCTCAGAACTGGGACCAGTTGTTGTTTTTTTTTTCCCCCTCTTCTTCTGTGCTGTTAAAGTTTATCCTTTCTAACACTCTTCTCTGAAATAGGAAGGCACGTATCTTGCTCTCTTTTTCACACATTTTCAATGAGATTAGAGCACACAAACTTTTTTAAAAAAGAAAGTGGGAGAGGAAGAAGACAAAGAAGACAAAAGGAAGAGGAAGAGGAGGAGGAGGGAGAGAGAGGGGTCCCTGGATTGTCACTTTGCTTGCTCTGAAACGTGCCCCTAGCACAAACCAGACCCTGGCAGACTTAGGTGGTGATGCTGGAGCCACCCTGGAGAAGAAAGCCCACTTTGGGTCATTTTAATGACTTGAGGACCTACAAGCTGTTCCCTGCTTACTCATCAAACCTCAGGGACAGTGACTTCTCAAGGACCATTCCGTCCTGCCCACCATATTCTTCACAGCACTCCCAAGCCCTTACCCTTCATCATTCATGGAATCAGACATCACCAGGGCTGGAGGTTCCCTCAAAGTCATTATATCATCCATTCAAACCCAGTTTGAATCACCTGTACAATGTCTTGAAAAGAGAGCATTCCTATTTCAAAACTAGAGAACTCTGTGCCACGTGAAGAAGGCCTCTGCACCTTCGAGCATTTCTCAATGCTCTCCTTCAGTGAACCCAAATCAACTCCCTCTCCTTGCCACCCACTGCTCTTAGGATCTGGTCTCCAGGGACCCACAGAGTTATTCTCTGCCCTCTAGGCCAAGACAGCTGGGAAGAGGTCTGAGGCTTTTGACTGCATTATACCTGGCTCTTCTGTGCCCATGTTAATGTCCCCTGGTCCTGGCTGGTTCATCCACTTGCCCATTTGCTGGTTCATTCAACACATCTTCATAGGACATCTACTGTAGCAAGTTCAGCACAGACATTCAGGGTAAGGAGCATGACCAGACACAGGATATACCCTCTTGCAAGAGACCACTAATCCTAATGCTAGTACCAGTCCTCCTATTGATGCAATGTGGCTATAGTAGGATATATGGAGATATGTGGATATAAGAGAAATAATATGCAGTCAGGAATACCTATTATCATCACACCTGCCTCCTTATGTCATTCCTAGGATCACTACTCTGATTTGTTCTAATGCCACTCAGAGTCACATGAACCTACTGAGAAATAGAGAGCCAACATTTATGATGTGTCACATTCAAGGACAAGGACTTCATGTGCATCATCTCACTGAATTACTATGACTATAAGTTCTCTTGGTCCCACTTTATGGATGAGGAAAATGAGACTCAGCTTCCTTGACTTGGCAAAGGTCTTTTGATTTGTAATCACATAAATAAGATCATTTGAACCCAGCTCCAACTCCAAAGTCAACTGCTTAACCAATGCCTTGTGTTTTCTATAAATAAATATAAGAAAAATTTCTTTTAAAATCAGTTGACTATTTCTTCATATAGTCATTTTTCCCTGAAGTTCCAAAGAGTACAAAGAGTTTTAATTATTTCACTTGCTTTTCTCAGAACTCCCTAAAACAAGAAAAATAGAAACTACGATTCTATTCATACAGATGGAAAGAGTGAGCCTCTGAGAGGGTGGAGAATTCACATTTGTTCGCCAACTCTGCATCTAGAGCCTTCTGTATAATATACAAAACATAAGCACTCAGTGTACATTTGTTGAATATATGAGTGTAGATATGAATAAATGAATGAATAAAAGAAAGAAATATGCCCAAGGCTTGTAAGGATACCCAATTTGAGTAGGTTAGAGCACTGAGACTAGAGCTCTGACTGAGGGCACGAGTGGCATCTTCATGACACTGGGTAGAAGCATCTTCTACTTCTTGGACCTCAACTTCTCCATCTCTATGATGGGGGGTTGCATTCGTAGTCACTAGGTTTGGCTGTGTGAAATACTAAAAGTAATAATGAGGAGTCAAGAGAGCATAACTTAGCTGTGTGACCTGTGGCAAGTTGCGCCCCCTCTCTGGTCCACTTTCTCATCAGGGAAAATAGAAAATTATGGTGAACTCATTTATAGGGAGTCTGTTAAAAATGCAGGGATAAGATTTCTAAGTTGGGAGTGATTAAGCTGTGAACTTTTGCCCTGGTTTGCCACTAACATATGACTGATCTTGGGCGAATGTTTTTTCATCCAGGGTCACATCATGACTTTCCTGGCCCCGGGCACTTTTCCCTTCCTCCATAAATATACAGAATTATATTTTACAATTACAGTGGCATAAAGATGTATACAGTCAAGAGGCTGGATTCATCATTATTCACATTACTATACTGACTATTTTCTTCTGATTGTCAAAGAAACTAAGCCATTTCTATTGGCTCCTAAAAGTACCTTGCTTTTCAGGCACCATACCAGCTGCACCTAGTAGATGAGTCAGCCGTGGGTCCACATCTGAACCTTAGAACCTCAACTACAGGACAGCACCAGGAGGGGCTGAGTACCTGTAGCCAAACCTATGGAGAAGGTTCCCACATGGGTGAGCCAAGTGATATACATTTCGCAACTGATGCAGACCCACAGCAAGTTATGTAAAAATGCATCCCAGACAGTGTGGGCTGAGCTCTGGAAACAAAAGCTCCTCTCTCAGGTGAGCCTGCCATCATCTCATCCTGGCCCACACAGCCAGGGGTGAGCCTTTCAGGGGGTGCGATGGCAAAATGAGATAAGGAGGGGACACAGCCAGACAGGTAGACTCCCACTCCACTCCGAGTCTGCATGGCCGGCGCCATCTGGGATTAGCACTTGCTCTGTCCCAGGCACTGCGGTCAACTGCGTGGATTAGCTCAGGCAGCCTTCACAACAGTCCAACCAGGGAGGCAGAATTATTACTCCCATTTTACAGATGAACAGAGGCTCGGAGAAGCACAGATAATTTGTCCAAGCCTGAGTAACTCAGTGGCAAGTAACACAGGTGGGATTGGAACCTAAGTAACCAGATATGAGAGTTTGTGTTCATAACTTCTAAATTAGGCTTCCCAGCTAGGGGAAAACGGACTGTGTGAGGACAAGGGGCAGTTCTTAATTTTCCATAAATAAAGTATATACTTAAAGTAAGTTTTAATAGAAGTATGAGCAAACAGAGCTCAACGGAAGGAACACTTGGTTTGGAGGAGACTAGAAGGCCACTCCTAGATGAGGAGCACAGAAATGGCCTTGCAGGAGGTAAAGGAACTGGGTGGGAGAGGCCGGGCAAAGACTTTCCAGCAGAAGGTGGAACATGAGCTAAGACTGGGAACTGTGCTGTCACCGGAAGGGGGCTCTGAAAAATGGGGAAAGGCCTCTGTTCTTGATGGAACTGAAGGTGCACAGAGTAGCCGGGGAAATGAAATTGCAAGGTCTGCCTGAGGTTACAGTGCCAAAGACTGTGAAGGGCATGCCAAGAGACCTGAAGTTCGTCCCACGGACAACAGGGCATCTTTGGTTGTTTTTTTTTTTGTTTTTTGTTTTTTAAAGATTTTATTTATTTGACAGACAGAGATCACAAGTAGGCAGAGAGGCAGGCAGAGAGAGAGGGGGAAGCAGGCTTCCTGCTGAGCAGAGAGCCCGATGTGGGGCTCAATCCCAGGACCCTGGAATCATGACCTGAGTCAAAGGCAGAGGCTTTAACCCACTGAGCCACCCAGGCACCCCTCATTGTTTTCAAAAAGAGTCCATGCCTGGGGCTGGGGGGAAGGTTCATTAGCTTGGGAATATGGTGCTCCTATCAGTAGAGTCATATTGCTGAAAGAGCCAGGACTCATGCCTCATGCCTCCCTGCCAATTGCTCATGGGGCAATCTGGAGTTATTCAGACTTAAGACCTATATTGGAAAGCATGGAGTGTAAGTAACCTTTTGAAGAGAGAAGGCTGACAAATTTTTCAGAGACTACTTTTCTATTTTTTTCCCCTACTGCTTTACTATCCACCAGAAAATTGTGCCTTATGGTTCAACCCAAGGGACCTCTTTAATAAAGGCTCTAGAAGGATAAATGGTAGTTAGATCTCCCTGGGACCTCAGAATTTTAATTTTGTTCCACTAGGTGTAGGAAGATCTAGTTCAGCTTTGAACTTGGTCTCTGGTTGGTGTTGATCAAATACCATCTACCTTCTGGGGCTTGGTTTCTCCACCTTCTTCTCTGGGAGAGTACACAGAGTTATCTTGAATTTTCTCTTTTGCTCAGATTAGCCCACCACATAAGTTCCCCAGATACAGGTAGTCTATCTGCTTGACTTCATACTCTGAGTGCTTAGCCTGGGACCTGACACATGGTTGACCCAATAAACATCACTGAACGCATGAAACAAATTGAGTTTTTAAGTCAAGACTGCTGTGCAAGCTTTGGGAGATTTTAAGTGGAAAGTCTGGAGGTGGTGATCATTTTTTAAACAAAAAAGTATAAAAACAAAGCAGATCCATAACCTAGACAGGCTAGCATTTCCACTCTGGCTATAAAAGATGCCGAGGAACTGAAAGACTCTGGAACAGAGAAGACTGATGGGGAGGAGGCCAAGGACACTGAAAGGTCAAGGGGAAAACCAAATGTGAAAAAGCGTGGAGGTGGCAATATGTGTTCTAGGAACACATTCTCTTTAATCAAAAGAACCCATGTAAGTCAGTGGTTCTCACCAGCAGAGATCTTGCCCCACAGAGGACATTTGGTTATACTTATGCAGACATTTCTGATCATCACAACTGGGGGGTGGAGGCCGCTACCCCATCTAGTGGGTCAAGGCTAAGTGTCCTACAGTACTAAACATCCTGCAACGAAGAATTATCCGTTCCAAGACATCAACAGTGAGAAACGGAGATATTAGGAATGAGGAGAAGTTACAGTAAGCAACAATGTTTGGGGAAGAAGCTGAATGTGGGGCTAAGAAATTCAGACTTCATCTGAATTGTATGTGGGGGAGTAGCTAGAACATGGACTCTCAGGACAGATTCTACAATTTTTACTTGCTGTGTGACCTTGGGCAGGTCACCTAACCTCCCTGTACCTCAGTTCCCTCAACTGGAACCCTAGCACTGGAATAGTATCTATTTCAGAGGATCACTGGAAAGACTAAAGACAAAACACACAAGATATTCAGAATAGTACCTGGCACATATTACACGCTCACTGTGTTAGCTGTTCTCTTTACTATGTATAGGTGATAGGGAGCTATAGTAGACTCAAGTTCAAGAGAGAGGCAAAGAGTTCCTTCAGCCACTGATAATCCTGATACTCCCTGAAAAAGGACTTAGAGCTGCATGATCATGTGACTATTACATCCACCCAGTTGAGAATCCTTCTTCAATCAGCTTCTGCTTCCGGTGACACTACAGGCTAGAGGTGTCTGAGCTCGTCTCACCGTTTGCGAGCATTCCCTGTCTGGGCTGTGTTTTCCAGATATCCATGAAGTCCGGGCCAGCATCCGACTGCCTCTCCAGTCCAGGCTCCTCATGGTTTTAATGAATAAGTGGAAGGAGACAGAGGAAGCCAGACACGAAGACAGAAAGAAAGAAAGGCAGAAAAGCCTTCCATGAAAGCAGCTGCCAGTGATACACACTATTCACAGGGATGCCAAGGGCAGAGTTGGGGGCATATTTTAGAGGTTTGCTTGAGCTCCTGACACTGTGCTCTTGGAGCCCTTGTTTGTAAACAGATATTTCTGGTGACACTGGGCTTTGTAAGGGCGGAAGAATGGGGAGGGGAGTGGTGTTGGAGAGAAAGGCAGGTTGTGTCCGAGAGCCTTAGAGCATGTGTTTGTTGTTCAGAATACAAAGACCTCACTGTATTGAATGAGAATGCTTGTTTTACAAGGCGAGAGGGAATATGATAGGTACATGTCGAAAATTCTTCGGAAACTGAAACAACCCCATGCCACGAGGGCTTCCTGCTCCTTCATGCGTCCAGGGGCACACGCAGAGGCTGAAGGCTCAGAATCACTATCCAAGGGCTTTGGGGATTGTGGGCAAATAGAGTCCCAGGAGCGAAGTGACTGGCAGCTCCTTCCTCTGTCCCCTTTATGAAGCCTGCCCTTTTTCAAAGATCCCTGCCACTACTGCACATTCTCTATTGGTTTTCCACCACCTGCTGACCTATGGGTGGAAGCTGTTATTAATCTACAATATTAGTGTTGATAAAGGAGCCTCCAGTAGTCTAGAAGCAGATCCGGAGCACGACTGGGAATACTTATAATTATGTAACTATGCAAGCAGAGCAGCTCAATTTTTTCAAAGTCGTTTTCAACTGCTAAAGTAGAGTTTTCAAATTGTAGTCTAGCAGAAGCAAAGGACTCCCTGGAGATATCTCAGGGGATCTCCCACCCCCAAGGACTCAGAGTGGCCTAAGAACAAGAATTGGAGTCTTCTAACTCTTGCCCCAGCCCTAGCACACAGCCTGGTATATGGAAGATTACAGGGATAGAAGGGTAGATGGAGGAGGGCATGGACTGATGGAAGGTTAGAGGGATGAAAGGATGGATGGATGGATGGGTGGGTGGCTGGGTGGACGGATGGGAAGAAGGGAGGTGGGTAGTTGGTTGGGTGGGTGATTGAATACATGGTTGCACAGATGGGAGGAAGAGAAGGAAGGAGGAAGGGAGGTGGGTGGATGTATTGATGGATTCATGGATGGATGCATGGACGGAAAGGTGGGTGGATATTTGGATTTGCAGATTCATGGGTGGAGTCCACAGTGAATAATTACAGTTAGGACCACCTCAGGCTACATTTGAAGTGTACTTGCCTATTTTAAAACTCAGAGAAACTCAGACCAGAGTTTGAATAAACACAGTTGTAGATTATATTTCCAAGGAATAGACTAACTTCTTCTCCGAGGAAAAAAAGCCCTAAGTTCTATTTACACCAATAAGGATACAGATGAAGGAAAGTGCAATTCCTCAGTCTACTGACAACTCAACATCAACATTCTCATTTTCACAGATATCCTGGAGTGTTCAGGTTTTAGAGCTGGGTACAGGTTTCAGGAAATGACCTCATGTGTCCCCTGCTATTAGTCATTTAAGTCATCATTTGGGCACCGTAGACCCCTTTATGAAACAGATGACAACCTCTCCCCAGAAAAATATGCACGCCTTCAAATTTTTACAGAAAATATCTCAGGGTTCACAAATCTGTCCACATTCTCCCAGAGGGTTCAAGAAAACCCTGCTTCTCTGTTGATCTAAGGTATCAGTGCCATTCAGATATTTTAATTGGGAATGGTATTAGCAAGGAAATGCATGGCAATGATGTTAACCAAAATACTATGTCATTACTAAAATAATACAACCAATAATCAATGCACACCTTGATCGTGATATAACTGAGATTCTACTCTTGGCCCCATGTCATTTACTCCCCACTTCAAGGTTAGAGTGATCACCATATCCTGTGACTTCCTAGTTCATCTGGATTATAATTCAGATTCCATGACCTGCACTGCCTCGAGCCATGGATACCTGTCTCCCAGTGGCTTACACACCTGTTCCCTCAGCACTTAACTCTCCCTGCCTCATGGTCTGCGTGTTAGCTGTGCTCTCCCCCACTCTCTGGACCTTTCTTAATTTATCTTTTCATATGTCTTACTCCTTCTCATCTGTGATTCAAACATCTGCCTGCCCACCTAAACCAAAGTCCCTTACTCCAGTCTTCTTGAATGACCCACTTTTATCACTCACCACTGTTAATATACAAGACCTTACAACTGTTGGCTCATTTATTGTCTTTCTCTTCACAGAAGAGTATAAAGTCTATGAGGGCAAGGACCTGCTCTATTTTGCTCACTACTGTATCTTTAACAGCATCAAGCACATACTCTATATTGGTTGGCTATGTGGCAATACACAGAGGTTTTCTGGAAGCTTTGGTGTTATCACTACCACAGCTGTGGGACCCTCGGCAAATCTATCCCCCTCTTTGGGCTTCAGACTTCTCGGCATAAAAGGATAGTTTGGGTCCTATCCAACTGCAGGATTTGGTGGTCTGAAACTTGTGTGACCAAGTTCCGGAGGGCCAAGCTCAAATCCCATCACAATATCACAGGACGGAAGGAACGGTCAGGAGAACTGGGCTCGACTGCTCCTCTGCTCTAATTTGGGTCAGAACTTGGGATAATTTTCTTGCCCCAGGTGGACATCTGACTTTTCCTCTCTGACCTGAGGAAACTGGCCCAGATGTGTTCTAAATTCACATCATTTACACATCCAGAAAACTCCCCACAAATACCTATTAAACTGCTGCCATGTGTCAGGCCCTGGGAAGGTGCCCTGAGCACAGCAGACATGATTCTTGCCATCACAGAGCTCTCCAAGGCACAGGTGAGGGTCACAGGAGGAGCACAGGCAATTCCCACACAGTTACCAGGGATGGAGAAGCTGGCAGAAAACCATGGGGAAAAGTCCTTAAAGCTAACAGAATGGTATGCTGGCTCAGCACACAAAAAGGGAGACAGAGTGGTAGGGAAGGGTGGTAAGCACACACACAGGTAACTGGTCAGCACAAAGAGATGAGGAAATACCTAACAGCTGGTGCCATTCATAACATGTTTGCCTTCACTGCTTGGCCCTTACGAGGGTGCATGATGTCATTTCTCAAAGCTCCGTTCCTTCACAGCACCCACTTCCAGTCACCCCGTCTTCTCCCGTATTGGGAGCCATTTCCAGTTCACTCAACAAAGTGTTCTGAGCACGGATGGGCAGGGCTGGTGCTGTGCTAAAGCAAGGAATAAACAGAGACGAAGACAGAAATGGTCTCTACCCCTAAGGAGCTTGGGGAGAGAAGGGGAGAGACAGACATATGTGAAGGCAAACACAACAGAGGGATAAATATGATGCGGGGCGGGTGTAAGGGGCTGCTAGAGTTGATTCGGGTGGCGATGGATGGAACTGTCTAATCATTTCCTAGTGTCCTTCTCCTCAAAGCTGCTCTGGGCCAATGTCCTCAGTTGAGACATGAATCAAAAAGTGCTTATTGTTCTAATTTGATTACAGTTTTACATCTAAAATGGCACCCACGACAGACCCACATGCAAGGCAAAGCACACACTCCAGGTACACAGACATGCCATCAACTTCACGAGAAAGCCTCTGCCCCTTCCAGGTGGAAGGGGCCTCATAGGCCTCTGAAGCACAGAGTACTTTCTAGCCCTGCAATAAACATGGGTGTTCAAGAACACAGTGTTTCTGCCTCTTTGCTTCCCCAGGACGCTATTAATTGCTTCATTATAGCAGTTACCATGATGTTATGTATCTGTTTACCAGTCTGCTTCCGCCGCTAGGACTGGGAGCTCCTCAAGGGATGGAACTATGCCCTCCCTGTGCTTCTTTTTAGTCCCTCCTTCCCAGTTCAATGTATAATATACAGAGACTAAAGGGTGCTCAACAACCATTCACTGATGGTTGGATGGATGGATGGATGGATGGTTGGTTGGATGGATAGTTGGATAGTTACGTAGGAGGAAGGCAGGCACGAAGCTTAGCTGGTTTACTTCTAATAAATTGCCATTTCCTATTGAACCTCATAAAATGCCGAGGACAGAGCCTGGCATGTTAAGCATGTTAGAAGTGCTTAAGTAAACAAACAGCTGTATGATGTTTTCTAATACGTCACTAATGTGAACCCACAGATGTAACTGTCATCCTTCCCACCCCCACCATTCCTGCAAAGGAAATTAAAGTGATCCAGTGGAAGGAGCACTGATCTGAAAGTCAAGAGATCTGAATTATAGTTACGATTTCACTGCCAACTGCTGCCTTGCATTAATCAAATCAGCTTAATTTGACAAGTTACCGTGCCTGGACCTCGGTTTCTCCATCTGTATATTGAGCACATTTGATAAAGCAGAATGTAATCGTCACTGGGTAAGGGATGAACCAGACGTGGTGTTTGTTTTTAGCGGATCAGATCTTATTGGCCCAGTGGGACTGTTCTATATAGGAGTGATTCTGAGAGCCTACTACTGGTTCTATGGGGGCTTAATCGGCTCCAGTGAGAACATACCACAAAATCAGCTGTGCCACTCCAGGGTCATTCTCCTACTCAGAACCCCATAGTTCATGTAGCACGATCACCTGCATACAGTCCAGATTCAGCTCAGGGTGCACCAGGCTACTCCTCAGAGGGCAACGGTGGGTCTCTGTCAAGCAGAGCTTGGGGAAAGGACCTAAACTATGATTCCCAAACAAGGGGTTCAGAAAAATTTTTGGTAGGGAGCAGCCTTGAAGTCACTGTCTATTTCCCAGCAGACTACTTATAGGTGAGAAATGTTCTCATGGATGCCAATGGTCTTTTGTTCAAAAGTCACCCGCAAATAAAATATATTTTGCATCCCAAAGAGATTTCGGAGCCACTGTCTTTGAAACCTTCCAATGTTCATTCAGATTCTGCCATCCCTGCTACCCTTCATTCCTGCCCTTTTCATTCTACAACCAATCTCGAAATGTTTTCATTAGTCACTAGGGGCACCCCTTCGAGTCCTTCCTTCCTTCCTTCCTTCCTCCACCCATGTACCCATGCATGTATTTATCCTCTCATGGAACATTTACTGGACAACGACTGTGTTCCACGCCATGCTCGAAGCCTGCGGATAAAGATAAAATTAAACTGGCCTGAGTTTGAACTCCAGTCCCACCACACGTTAGCTGTGGGGCCTGCAGCAGGTCCTGTAAGTCTCTCAGCCGAATCCAGAGGGTTCCGAGTGGAGCACTCAGCACAGGCCAGCACATAGTAAGTGCTCATTATAAGCTTGCTGCTTTTATTACTGCTCTTACCGCTGAGAACGCATACTTTCTCCCAAGGGTATACAAACAGCAGATAGAGGATTCCAGATCCTGAGGTCACCACAAGGTCTCACAAGATCAAGAGAAGCAGATGGAAAGGTCCCCCCATCAGGAAGGAGGGAAATGGATGAAATCCCAGGCAAAAGATATGACTTCCAGGGTATTCAAGGCTCAGTAAGAACGTGATAAGGGGGAGAGGGGGAAATCTGAGAGGAGAGCAAAGCTTGGGATTATGGGTTGCGGTGCACACACAAAACAAATCCTCTGCAAACAGGCAAGGGGCTGAGAGGGGGAAGACCAAGGCTAAAATGTGGCTTGGATTAGAGAGGACGAAATGTGAGTTAAGGAGACATTGAAATGCTCTGCCCCTCCCCCCTCTGTTTTGGAAGGCCAGATTTCTTTTCCCTTCTGACTGCTTCGCTCAAGGGGAAATGGAATTAACCACTGTGTAATGTTTTTGAGTATGACGCACGGGTTAGGTCATGTGCCTCGGTTACGTAATGCAACATGCCTGAGGTTCCCAAGCTCTGTCTCTCTCGGAATCTTTATACATGTAGCTGGCTTTCCAATCCAGCCGTGCATTCATTAAACAGAAATGCACATAGTACCTTTATAAGCCAGAGGCTGTGCTAGGCAGTGGAGACGTTGAAATATCCCCAAATAGGCACACAATTTAATATAATAAAGAACTCCAGGTGTTTTAGTATATGTGTGCAGAGGGTACAGTGGGGACAGATGGATTAGAGAGGTGGGAAGAGTGACGGAGGGTTTCACAGAAGAAGGGAAACTTGAGCAGGACCCCGTAGAGGCTGAAGAAGTCTGCAAAATGGTGCAGGGGAATATAGGAAACACACCAACTAAAGAAAATGATGTAGGGGTTGGGGAAGCCTAGGGTATCTGGAGTGAATTGCAGATAATGCCAGTGCTATCGAAGGGCCTCTAGCTAGAAATTCGCATTTTGGAAAACACTGTTGGACGATGGGGGACATACTGAAGGGGTGCAGAGCGGAAACTGGGGCGGCTCAGAGAGTCAGGCATTACAATACTAGGGAAAGAGTCAAGGCAAAAGGTGCAGGGAGACCTAAGCCAGGAAGAGGGAAGATTGGCTATAAAAATGTTAAGGAGGTAGGAAAGAGAAATGGATGACCGAGTATGGTGGGTGATCTATCTAGAGTGAGTGACACCAGATGAGAACACAAGGAATTTTGGAGAAACGATAATTCAGCTTTGGACATGTTGAGTTGGAAGAACATGTTAACATGTCCAGTGAATCTAGGAGTCTGGAGTCCAGAAGAGCCTGCAGATAAATGATGCTCACCAGCAGAGAAATGGTGATTACTTGATGGGAAAGGATGCAAAGTCAGAGGACAAGCTGACAGAGACCTGGCCTAAGACTCAGGGGACAGAAGACCTTACCCAGCTTGCCCACTGATTTAAACCAGTCTTCCCCCAACTACCCTCAGTTTCTCATCTATGGAAAGAATGACTGTGATGTATCCTTCTGACTCACCCACCTTGGTTTTGGGGACTACATTAATTGTTAGTTCACAAAACAGTATAGTCTGGATTCATTTCTTGGGTTCTCTTCCCAGGAACTTTGCATCTCTTAGAACAAGACCATCTTGTACCTGACTGACCTGTTATCATATCATTTTCTATTTTTTAATCAGCCTTTGTAGCTGAAATATCTACAATGTCACATGTGTTCTTATGAACACATGTGGTCATATTCTACCCAGCCACATTTCATGTTGACAGAGCAACAGGAATTAAGATGGAATGGAACAGATACGGAAGTAACTTCTTGATGACCAAGGGGACAGGCCCAGATTAGACCATGAGTTTTTTGAAGGCAAAAGGCTAGACATACTCCCCATAATTACATCTGTGGATGCCAACCTGTGACCTCCCACCTTCTAGACTCTGTCTTTGTTTCCTCCAAATGAACCTGAACCTGAGACTTTTCTGGTTCTCTAAAACTGAAAAAGAGTCACTTCTACTCTTCTAGGTCCCATGAACTTGGTCTATAGCAAATAATATTGAAAAACAAATGCTATTTTTCTTGTTTTAAGAAAAATCTAACTGGACCAAGAAACTGCATTAGGTGTGCAGAAGAGAAAGAGAGAGAGGAAGAAGGGAGACAAGAAAGAACAAGAGGTACTTCATCAATGACAGTGCGGGGGACTCGCGGAAGGAAAGCAGGCTAACAGACGGTCACGGAGAACAGAGTTTTAGTATTTCACTTCATGGAATAATCTGATTAACATGATAAGCAAGACAAATAGGGCAGTAGCCACCATGAGGCCCAGGAACTTGCCTGAAATGGCTTTTGCATAGGAAGAAATTATGAAACGTGAATAATTTAACCATGAGCCAAATAAGTGACCACCAGAGAGGTGACTCAGTGGGTTTTTGGGTATTTGTGGCAATGATTATTAGCAAAATGACTGAGATGCCTTCCAGCTATTGGGAAGTACCAATATTACCTAAATAATGTCTTTTGTCCGTCTTTGACTAAAATTCTACCCATTAGTACTTCGCCTTTTGATATAAAGCTTTTTGGGGAGACATCAAAGTGCATATATGTCCATGGAAGAGCAACCTTCTAAGTTGTTGTCAGTGAATGAAACCTTAGCAAGAAGGAATACCAGGTCATTTTTCAAGAATGAGTGTTGCTAGGGGCTAGGAAGCAGAAAGTGTGTGGGCACCCGGGCCTTAAGGGGGATAGGCACCACCTAGTGGAGGAAAATGCACCAAAACCAGGAAGAAAACTGGAATTATTGCCAAGTTTACAGTTTTGTCCTAGGTCAGTCCTGATTAGGATTATAGAATCCTACCAGATCTCTGCTAGGAGGGTCTCTATGGCAAAGATAAATTCATCCCTACTCCAAATGACAGATGAGGAAAATTGGCTCCCCCAGAGGGAGAGTGACTTGTCCAAAGTCACACAGTGAGCTAATGATTGGGCGGGTCTAGAACTGAGACCTTCTAGCTCCTAGCCCATGGCTCTTCCTTCTCCATCACACCATGGTCTTCTATAGATAGCCTTGGGTCTACTCTTAAGACTTCCCCAGTGCCGCTTCTCATTACCATCTCCCCGGACCACCCAACTAAATCTCACTCCTCCTACAATGTGCCCCTAGCTTCCTTCTCTGTTTTTCTTCATGAACAGGTCAATGTGTGATATAGTCATTCACTCATGTATACTCTGTGTCCACCTCCTTCCCCCATCCCTGAACACAAACTTCTGGAGAGCAGGGATATCTTCCTCATATGCTCACTGCTCTGGATTCAGGGCCCCATGCAGAACCTGGCATGTAACAAGAACTCAATAATGACTTGCTGATTGATGCCTGGGCAGGGGATGGACACATTATTACTGTGTCCCTTGTTTTGATCTGTATTCCTTAAACTCTCTACCAGGAGGGCACATGCTTTCATAATATGAAACAATAGAGTGTTTACAGTTTTGCCTTTCACTTAGCTTTCTGTTTGATGTTAAGACTCAGAGTAATATATCTTTCCTGAATGGTAAGGAAGGAAAAGGCAATCCCAGGCTCTGCCAAAGGAGATAAGCCTGTCCAACTCACAGAGTTATTGAGAGAATTAGAACTAACGTGTGGCAAGGTGGCAAGGGTCGGTCACACATAACACCAACATGAGTTAACGTTTACTGTGCTTACCCACGGTCTAGATTCCATTACTAAGCATTTTCCACATGGAGGCTCAGTTAATCTTCAAAACAACCCCATGAAGTAGGAGCCAGTGTTATCCGCATTTTACAGATGGGAAAAGTGAAGCTTGGTGATATTAAGTAACTTGCCCAAAGTCATGCATCTAGCAGGTGGGAGAGTCAGGAAATCACACTCAGGCCATCTTACTCTGGCATCCTATGATCAACCACTACAAAATACTGCCTTGGTAGATTTAGACTCCTTTCCCCTATTTCCTCATAGTGTCAACTTCTCCTGAGATTTGACAGAGGTAGGTCATTCCCCCAGATCTCAAAGAGTTTCTAGAAGGTTCCCAGGGCAATTGGAGATGGAGAGAATTGAGGAGCCAGAAAAGTGAGAAATAGGAATACATGGAAATGTGTGTGTTTGTGTGTATGCATGTGTATTGCCACAATACGCTTTGGACTGTCACAATGACTCGCAGATCCTGGGGGATTCTTGTGCATAGTATCAGACACTAAATGCTTCCCAGTGTGTGAGATGGTTCTATACAGCCAAGAATGTCCTCACTCAGAAGCTTCTTACTGCCCAGCGGGTTCCAGTGGCCCCTCCTAGAGGCACCTGGGAAGCCCCCCCTTGAGCTCTCCCACCATGGTCAGCCACATGAGTTCTCGAGAGTGCAGAGAGAAGGGCAGAGGGGGCTCCTGGTGTCCGAAGCCTGGACTGCACCCGGACTTTCATTTGACTTCTGTGTGACCGTGGGAGTGTCCCTGACCCTCCCCAAGCTGGCACCTTGGTATTGGGACACCTATCAGCTCACAGAACGTGCAGGGATCTAAGACTTCCAACACCTCCTACAGCAGTCAAACTCTTAATTTATTTTTAACTTTTTATTACAGAAATCCTTAACCACACCTGGGAGGACATACGAAAAATGTACTGAAGCCCATCGTTTCTATCACCTCTTCTCAACAACTGTTATCAGTCTGCTGATCTCCTAGCTCACCCACCATACCTTTTTTTGGGGGGAGGGTGGTGGGTCATTCTGAGCATTTTAAACAAAACAGACATAACGTAGTTTAACCCATAAGTACTGATTAGGGGACTTAAGTATACATAATAACATTACCATTATCACCCATGAACAGAACTAACAATAATTCTTCCATGTCATTCCCCATCTGTTCAACTCTGTTCCATTCCTTCAAATGGAATCTTGTAGGAGTGCACAGTTTATACAGAATAATCTAAAGGGAAAGCTGGGGGGCGGGGGCAGAAACCTACCCTTCAGCATCTCCCCAGGGGATCCCTAAGATTGTGCAGCACAGGTTGAAAGCTCCTATTCTATCCCAGCACTTCCTTGTGCACCCTGAGAACACGGAGGCCCAATGAGAGGTTGTCAAGGTCACGCAGCAAGTAAGCGCTAGGATTCTGTGGACCTGTGAAGGCCCAACATCAAAGGGCTCCAGTGAGGTCACAGGTATGAAAAGATCTGCTAACTTGATCACTATTTATCATCTGCAATGTGAATAATGATAATGAAGGCGCCTTCCCAGGAATGACCTTGACTGCACAAATTCCTCACTTTTCTCACCTTCCAGCCCCTCCTCCTCCTGCAGACATGTGGACCAGGTTCTGATCTTGGCCAAGAGCTTCTGCCACTACTGTCTCACTGGGTTTCTGTCAACCCGTGACAGGGGGATGTTGAATGTAACCACACCTGAAATTCTGTCCCCTGAGGCCCTGGGTCCCACAGCTCAGGAGGCCAAACCAGTACTTGAACTCAGAGCTCCCGAGGCCCCATTTCAGGTCTTCAAAGGAGCCAAGGGGCCAAGATCCACAGGTCAGTCTTCAGTTAAGTATTTCCAGTAAGTGCATCAAGGCATGAAGCAGAGCCTTTGTGCAGCAAGAAGAGACAGGATCAGTGAGAGAAGGGAAGGGGACCAGCTGAGTGGGGAAACAGGCACTTGCTGGATTCCTGAACCCTTGGCCTTAGGTCCACAAGGGACAAGCCAGCTGTCGATGGGGTCCTCCTACCCAGAGCACTTGGGGATCCTCCCTCCTCTTCCTCAAGACAGCTACAGCCAGTACAGGTTTCAGAGTAGTCTCATATGAGGGGCTCTGAAATAAAAGAAACATACTCCTTCCTATGGAACTAGCCCAGTGCAAAGTGGAGAATGCCTCCGAAATGAGCTTCCCTTCCTTCTCAGCCAGGCTCCCCTCCCAACCACCTGGAGAGTTTCATTTAAAATCAAATGCACAGAACTCAGTATTACCTCCCTTCAGGCGTGTTAGCACTTTAGAGGTGACCCCTGATGGAGAGAGTGTAGTTTCACACACAAGAATGTCAGGGCCAAGGCACCCAGGGGCGTGGGGAACTGCGAATGAAGGAGGGGTCCCTTCTGGCTTCTGGCAACTAAGAATGGAGACAGGTAAAGTTCTCTGAAGTCTTAGCCACTAACCAGCTCAGTAAGCGGGAAATGCTACTTCCCCTTTGGGCCTCAGTTTCCCCTCCTGTAGAGCAAGGAGACATTGAACTGAATCAGTGATTCTCTTCACTGGTGGTCCTTCTAAGTTACCCGAGAAGGCTTTGAAATACACCAGCACCCAGGCCAACCCCACACCCCTGACATAAGCATCCCTGGGATACGGCCCCGGGGAATTGGGATGTTTGAAAGGTTAATAATTCCAAGTGTTGCCAGGGTTGTGAACTACTGGATGATATGGTCTCCCAGGCCCCCTTGAGAAGGCATAGTTTGTGAATATAGTTTAATTCTTAGCCCCTGTATAACCCTGGCCCTCAATTTTCCTATTGCACAATGAGCTGCCTGTTCCGGTCCAGTCTGGGCTGACAGCATACGACCCACATTCCCAAGCTGCACACCTCTGAGCCTCAAGCTTGCTCTCCTCCCTGCAGAGGAGCAAGGGTGATGCAGACTCTGTCACCCCAGCCGGCCATGTGAATGGCTGCTTGGGGAAAAGGGGAAGTTGAGGGCATCTGGGGAAGGAGCAAGAGGCATGTGACAGTACATCTATGACCTGGACCTCACTATGACCACTGTCTGCCTTTTGTTCCCCAGGGTGCACACTCTCTTCAGTGCTAACTGGTTTTCTTATTCATTGGTCCAGTGGTTCTAGACTTCCTATGGCTCTTACCACCAAGGGGTCATCCAAGTAGGTCAAAGAAGAGGAAATGAAAGTGCAAGGAAGGGATTTTGAGGGGGGGGGTGTCTAACTGTCCCCTGAGATACAGAGTCTACTCTAGATAAACTCCCCTGTAACTCCAGAGGGGACACCCTAACAGTGCAAACAGGCCCAGCTTCCTGAAGGCCAAGTTAGCAAACTGGAAAAGGGAATGTGGTTACTTACTGGATCCCGTCACCGTTGACCGAGTCCCTAATAGGAGCTGACACTGTGCCAGGTACTTTCTGCATGTTTACTTCACTACAGTGTCCCGGGATCACTATCCCCATTTTACAGATGAGGAAACAAAAGGACAGCGAGCTGAAAAAATGACCGGATTCAAATCACATGGCGAGGAACCCGCAACTGATAGTCCGAGGCTGGTCTGCCTAATCTGGCGCGAAAGGAGAAACAGACGTGCTAGGTCAAAGCCAGGGTTCCACCTGAGACTTAGACTCATTTTCTATCCTCTTAAATCTGTAGGGGGCATGGTCAGCACCCAGAAATGCAGAAAGGAATGGGGACATTCTGCAGCAGGGCTAAAGAAGGGAATGTGAGCTGTTTCTTCTCTCCCCAGAAAGACTGCTGAAGAGGGAACGGGTGATTAAAACTGAAGTTCACATCTGGGCTCTGCCTCCCTGGGCCTGTGCACTAAGTCACCTCCTCTGTATGAGACTTCATCTCCTCATCTGTAAAATAAAGGAGGTGAAGCCCACCCCCCAGGCTGTTTGTGAAGGTGAAGCACGCAGGTGGTGCAAGGCTGGTATGTAGCCTGGTGTGTGGCCCCTCAGAGGCATCCAAGAAGAGCTGCTTTCCTTCCTGCCTTTCAGCTTTCGGTGTCCTCAGTCCATAAGGGTAAAGACTGAGCTCTGGGAAATCACGTCCAATAATAAGAGGGAAGTTTATGGAAAACTTACCATCCACCAAAGTCCAGTGCTGAGCACTTTCCCTGCGTGAGCTCTTTTAATGAGCAGGTACTTCTAGGCTATCCTCACCTTGTAGATGAAGCTGAAGCCCAGGGGGGGTCAACTAGCTTGCCCCAGGTCACCCAGCCAATTCGGGGCAGAGGTGGATTCTCACATAGGTAAGCTGATGGCTGAAACTGGCTTCTAACCCTTGCAATACTCTAGACCCTGCATGTAACTACGACAGTCCGGACAGTCCGGGGGAGAGCCGTATTAATAGAGGGACTCCCTGAAACCCAGCCTTCCCTGTTCCAGCACTTCTGAAGTTGGGAAACTTCAGGCACTTTTTTTGTGGGGGTGGATGGGCAGTAGGAAGTGAGGGCTGCAGGAGGGAGGAAATAAAAAGATTCTTCTAACTAGCCAGCAAACTCAACAGCCCAGCATTTGGAACAAAAGAAAAAAAGCGTGGCGAGCAGAGGTGCTGGACAGGATTCAGGTAAATCCCTTTCACCTTCAGAGCAGGAATTCCGGATCAAGAAGGGATGGGGTGGGAGGAGGGCACCACTTGTGGGGTCCCCATTTCACTTATCTAACACGTCAGGAGAAACTTTAACAAGATTAACGGCTGCTCCGGGCCTCTGCTTCATGGAGCAAATTGAGTCTATTGTTTTCTTTTTCTTCTCCTTTCTTTTTCTTTGGACTGGAGGGTTTTGGGGAGGGGGCCTTTGGGGATGAGGGGCAAGGGTCTGGATCCTGCCTGCTACGGGACAAAAGCAAAGGAGTGTGAAAGAAAGCCCCCCATCCTGGACTTGAAAGGGAGCCCAACGGCTGTGCTTGAAGGCAATGCTGGGCCTGGGTGGTGGGGTCGGGCACCGGGAAGAAGTGATGCTGTTTACTAGACATGTTCTCTCAGCTGCGGGTGGGGCGGGAAGGCCCTGGAAGGCTGCATGCCTGAGATTAAAACCTAGTTCCTGCCATCCAGGAGCTGTGTCAGCCAGCAGCGCCCCTCCCTCCCATCCCTGTCTCCCTACCTGACTACAGAGAGAACTGGGGTGTGTGCGTGTGTGTAACCCCCGAGGACCACATTCCCTGTAGTCTCAAAGGATTCTTCAATTCTCAAGACCCTCCATCATTGGTGGGCCCACGGGAGAAGCCTGGACACAAGCACGTTCTAACTTTGGCTTTGTTTTTGCCTGCATCAGCTTTTCCCTTTTTATTCATTAATATATATATATTTTTTTCTTCCCTTTCGGAAAAATAAAAGGCATGTTTTCTGGGCTTCAGAAGCACGCTGCTCCTTCCGTCCTTCCCCCTGCCTCTCCCGAGCGCGCCTGTCTGAACTGGCGGCAGTGAAGTTTGAACCGGCGCAGAAATAGCATCCCGGGCGGATCTGGGAGCACAGCCCGCCTACCAGGAGCGGCAAGGCCTGCCTCTGCCAGACGACAGACCCGGTTAACAGCACCGTAAAATTAGACCTTTACGAAACCCAATTGAATCCCGCAGCAAAGAGTGATGTAAGGCAGCCTGGCCTGAAAGCAAGGCAGCAACCCTCTACCTGAAACAGCAGCGCGCTCCCCGCTGAGAGATGCCTGCTCTCTCAAGACCGGGGACCAGGGATTCCTACGAAAGTGACGGGCCGACGCCCAGCCAGAGGTGGCCTGCGGAGGTCAGGCGGCAAACTGGGCACCCGACATCCGGGCTGACCACCTAGGCCCTGCCTCTCCCTGCCTGAACTTACACGGACGAAGGAAGGAGCCGAAAAAAAGTGCTTCTGCAAAGAACCTCTGTTTGTTTGCTTTTTAATTCAAGGAGAAGCAGGTTCTTTTTAGTCCAACAGTCTGCACTGTGTGGAGGATACGCAGAATGAGTCTTTTCTGGCTCAGGGCCAGGTGTTTACACACCGCCAAATCTGGCTCAGACTCAAGGAGGGGAGGGAAAAAAAATTCACCAGAATCCTCGGGAGAAAAGCTCCTGGCTTTCTGGTACTACACGAGAGCAGTGCCTTTCCATTCTTTCTCTCTTTCTTTCTTTCCTTTCTCTCTTTCTTTCTTCTTCTTCTTTATTTTTTTGCATTTTGAGAGGAATGTTATTTCCACACATAAAATGGGCCAGGCATTTTATACAAGCAATAATAACTTAATGTCCCCCATCCAATTAAAGTATTTTACTGCACAATCTTTGTGTGAGAGAGTGAATGAGTGCTCAAGAGAACGCGTGCGAAGAGAGGCTCCTTGTCTGAATTATAGACATTTATAAAGCCAGGCTCCTGTGGAATCCCAGGTGTTTTGTGTGTGTGTGTATATATATATATATACATATATATATATGTGTGTGTGTGTGTGTGTGTGTGTGTATATTATTTAAAAAAACAAATGTATTTACTATCTTTTCATTGATGATACCTATACAACCCTGGGCCCTCCCCTCTGGAGGAAAGCATTCCAAATCACTAGTATGACAGGTAAAGCTCAGGAAAAATCAGATCTACTCATTTTTTCCCCATCATCTCCAAGCATCAAGGCTCTGTGCTTTTCTGATGTTCCGAAACAGAAGTAAACATAGCATATAGCCCTGAATTATCACCATCATCGTTATTATTATAAATAACACTTTACCTCTATTCTACAGTATATCCCACCTCAGGTGCCTAAGACCTGGGAGCTAACAGTGAATGAGCTCAGTTTCCCTCTCCTTCTTGGGGGGGGGGGCGGTGGTCAGAGAGAAAAAAATAGCATGTGATGACGTCAGGTGTGGGGGAAAGTGACTTTCTTGCTCTTGGTTTGGGATCGGGAGACTGGGAGCTTTGGGGGTAGATTCTTGGTATAGCAGCAGAGTTTGGGTCCCCCGAAATGAGGTTCACGGAAGGAGAAGAGCGTCAGCACGTCTGAGAAAGTCCACAGCAAGACAGAATGAGGCAGAACTGCCAGAAGAACTCACAGCTTTCCCTTCCAAGAAAGTGTGTGTGTGTGTGAGGGGGTGGGATCCCGAACCGCCTCCACACGTTTCCTGGCTCAGCAAAGGGGGAACCCCTACTCTCACTTTAAGAAGTCCTAGGACATGGCAAAACTGTTTGTGCAGGAAGGGAATCTCCCAGTCTCAGTCCAAAGAGGCAAACTTTCCTTCTCTCCACCAGCGCCGCCCCTCCTTACCTCCCCCCCCAGTTGAATTAAAGGCATTGCCACAGATTCATTTAGAGGGGGAAAAATGGATATTGGAGCATTTCTAAGATTTGCAACCCTGGCAAAGTGTCCGGTTTCACTATGGGCTTTGCTGTGGAACAGGGAAGGGGAGGGTGAAGAGGGAAAACTCAAATTCATTATGGGCTCATAAAGGTCCCGAATGAGGAAAGCGCCCCGTTTCGCGGCCGGGTCTGGAGAAGACTGGCTGGGTGCGCCTTAGGAAGGTCTTGCCCCAGCCCGGAGTGACAGGCAGCCGGCTTTAAAAGACAGGGCACGGGATGGCGGGGTGTGTGTGTGCATGTGTGTTTGTGGCAGGGGAGAAGGGGGTGCATCCCACAGGCAGGCATCAAGCAGAAAGCAACTTTGGGGCACTTTGAGGACTTCTAAGTCGTTCTGATCACAACCCTGTTCTTGCGGGCTTTCAGGGTAAAGGGTCCAAGCGAAGGTCGGGGGGACTCACCTCCATTAAAAAGTCAAAGAAATCAATAATCCTCTGGCCTCTTTTCGCATACATCCCAATTGGGTCATCCTCCTCTCTATCCCAAACAGAGATGGTCCCTGGGACCATCCAGAACACAATATACGAGGTACGGGCACAAGGCTTCCCAGGGACCAGCCCTCTCTGCGTGCGGGTCTCGGGCCGCCAGGAGCACTCCCTGAGTTCCTCCCCAGGGGCTAGGCAAAAAAAAAAAAAAAAGCTTTCCCAGTGCGCCCATTCCGCAGATGGGGCAAAGTGAGGCTTGCAGCTCGCCCGGGTGCCTCGGTGCCTCCGGCCAGAGAGTCTCCCGCGCAGACACACCGCAAGCCCCCAACCTGCCCGCCACCCGAGCCCGGGCACCCGCCGGGGCGCCCTCGCCTACCTGTGATCACCGCCGGAGACCTCTGGCCCCCCTCCGCTCGCAGCCACACTTGCAGCGTGAACGCGTCCCGGGGCAGCTCGAGGTCGGCCCGGAGGCGCAGCTGCTCGCCTCGCCCGCTGAAATAGAGCGCCCGGCTCGGCGGGCTCGGCTCCTCGGCGGCGCCCCTCGCCTCCCGCTGCTGCCGCCGCCGGGGGACGCGCACGGCTTCCCAGGCACCGCCCGGCGGCGGCGGCGGCGGCGGCGGCGGAGGCGAGGCGCG